>JACM01040671.1:0-19540 GCA_000787095.1 Periophthalmodon schlosseri
TACTTTTTTGCCCCACTGTATCTATGATTCCACATTATACAACACAACCGTCTTTCTGGTGTGGTAAATGCCCCTTATAACTGGATTTGACAGGAAAATCATTTTGTATTTGTGCACAAGCTGAAAATATACTTTATATGTCCTAAATATCCACGATTGTTATGATTTCTATGCCACATTACAGCACACAACTGGAATTTCACATTGAATAAAAGTGGCTTGTGGCATGTTTTGAGGATAAAAATCTTGAAAACTTCCCAAAGATGCTTTTTAGATGTCGCTTCACTCACTTTCAATATGACAAAAATGCTCATTGATGTTGCATGTGGATTCAAAATAGCTGAGTGAAAGTTGCCTGACAGGATTACAAAGATCTGCTGTAGACATAACTCATCCAGTGTGCCATGTGTCTAAGGCCGCTCTGTTCTCCAGTGCATTTGATGTAGTCTTCTTCAAGGCCCTGCAGCGAGCATCTGGCCCACACCACTCGTCCAACCTCAAAAAGTCTACACAGATCTCCCCTCAACTTCCACCCTCTCGGCAAAATACGAATCACATTAGAGCCTAGACATTTCAGCCCAAAAACAGATGCTGAAGACAATTCCTTAGCTACTTTGGGTATTAAGCAGGAGATGCGCAAACAACTTCAGAAATGTACAATCTATGAATGTGAATTACAAGTGACTGTTGGAGGGGCTGTATAGGTGTTTAGGACTGGCAGCCACATTTTGTCAGTCTACCACAGGACAGCTATGGCTACAGAAGTAACTTAGTGGTATGAAAAGCAATGGATAATGCAACTTTGAGCATCTGAACGTAAACATCATTGGTAGAGTGGTCAGATCCCACAGGTTGGTGGTGCAATTCTAACTGCCACAGATGAAGGCTGTCATTGTGTCTTTGGGCAAGACACTTAACCCACCTCACCCCTAGTGTCTGTGTACACTGGTGTATGAATGTGTGTGTGAATGGATGAGTGATTCTTTGATGTAAAGTACTTTTAGTGCCTTGAGGGTGGAAAAGCGCTATATAAAAATGTGACCATTTACTTCCTGTTCCTGTTTTCACCTACACCCTATCCCCGTCCACAGCTCTGTACTTACTTGCATTTATTAAGGATTAAAATTTTTTAACAATAAAATGCATATTTAAAAATCTATTGCTTGTTATGGTGAAATGCCACTGTGAAGAGGTGGGGCCTATCAGTTCTGCAGTTTTGAACAGGAAATCAATGGACCTGTTTCTATTATGAAGTCATTTTAGATCAATACTGCAGTTTACACATGCACATAATGCAAAATAATGATCTACATGTTAAACTTAGAACAAGTTTGGATCCAAAAATGCAGGCAGAGGGAATAAATGCTCAAAAGTTTTATTACAGGCAGGAACGACTGGCTAGCAAAAGAGGAGGTGGCTGGAGTGAGGCTGGAGGTGAGCACAGGCAGGTCCCGGTAACCTGAAGAGAAAAAAAAAAATCAGGTAAGCAGTATAATATAAATGCAAAAATTAGCACATGGAAAAAAACAGAGGGAGATGAAATTGAATTAGGCTTAACCTGTGAAACAACAGTCTGACAGCGTCTCGTGGCAGAGCTGCTCCTTAAACATTGATGGCACTTCTGAGGTGAAGCTCCAGCCTGCAGGTGACCAGGAAAACATGGGGCAGTGGAACATGGGGCAGTGGAACATGGGACAGTGGAACATGGGGCAGTGGAACATGAGGCAGTGGAACATGGGGCAGTGGAACATGGAGCAGTGGATCATGGGACAGTGGAATGGACTCATACAGGCCTCCATAACACTACATATGTTATACTTTAATACTAAATACCAGCAAAAAGCATGTGTTTTATTCAAAATAAACTCAAATTACTTTCTATTTTTTATGTATTTATTTATCAAGTAGTCCCATTTTATACAGTGATGGGTTTTAAATTCATCACCTGTTATGAAACGAAGGGCTGAGTGAAAGATTGGATCTAAAGGTTTCAAAGTAGAGGCTGACATCTGCATGTAGATTATATCTCCATAATCCAGTAGAGAAAGAAAGGTTGCTTAAACTAGGGTATAAAATAGGGTACCTTATTTTCAAACCATGCATAGAGAAAGGAGGTATTTAAATCTATAAATTACAGTAATTACTATAGTACACGTGTTCTTACTACCCCCTGTATCGCTGTTACTTTGGGTTGAGACTGCAGACTTCTACTTCTATTAATTCACATCCCAAACTTAAAAAAAAAAAACACAAAAAACTGTCCAACAAGTCATCCTGTAAATCGTCTGCAAGCCCTCCCCTCTCTGTCCACCCACTCAGTAAAAATATGGCTCAAATTAAACTTGTCTTAACGATGAACTCGTAAAAACCAGACGATGTGATTTTACATATCCAGGCATGAACTATGTCCCCTGCTCCTTGTCCCAGCTCTGTCCCTGCTTAATGACAAAAATGCTTGTGTTTCCAGCTTCAGATGAAGCTATGTATTAAAATAATGGTTTACAGGTGTGCCCGGTCAAACAATAATAATAATACCATTGACTGTAATATGGAAAGTCAACACGTTTGTCACACTGTGTTCATGTCTGGAGGGGTACCCCAATTGCTCTGTTTTGAAAATCCCAGCTGCTCCTTGTACAATATGGGGGGGTTAGCAAAGAGGTTGTCCATCATGGATTTGACAGTACAGGTCATTTTTAAAGGGCAACATCACAATATTCATGATTGGAGAATGATGAATTGCTGACACTGGGGTCATTTGCAAAGTAGAGACCCCAGAGTGCATGTCTTTCAGTGCAGAAATACTTGTCTTGCACCTTGCCCTGAAAATCACAGTAATTGCTTTATGTTTTTGTACGATTTATTATGAAAACATATCTGGATGAAAACCTGGTGCTTTTGAGACCACTTTTATGAATATTTATTTGTACTGACGTTAGACCTTGTCCTGAAAAAATATTAATAATTACTACAGATTGTTGATAGATTTCTAATGAAAGTTTATAGTCAAATATTAAAAGTCTGCAAACTCACAAAAAAACAGAAAATACTGCATAAATGTAATTCTTCTAATATGTTTTTTTGCCTTCTTGTATCCCTAAGAACTGGTAGCCTATGAGAATGAGACTGATCAATCAGAGAAACACGTGGCCTGCCCGGGAATTTTGGAAAAAAGTAAAAGTAGTAATGTACTTAAGTCCAGATTTTAGGTATCTGTACTTTACTTAAGTAGATTTGCTTTACTTAAGTGGATACTTTTTACTTCATTACTTCACTACATTTGAGAGCAAGTATACGTGAACAAAAATGTACAAATAAAAAAACAAAAAAAACAAACGATTCAGTTGTTTCTGTTGAACAAAATTCAGCACAAATCCTTATCAAAATCACCACATTTTAACCATTATCCCTCAAAATCTATGAGAAATGCTGTTATTTTTTACTCTTTATGTACAATTTTAAATGGGTACTCTAATAGTTTTACTTCAGTTGATTTTTTTCATTTGATAGTTTTACTTTTACTTGAGCATTTTTGCTCCTATATCTGTACTTTGACTTAAGTAACAAAATTGAGTACTTCTTCCAAAAAGAAAGAAAAATATGACAGAGGACTCAGAAGCAATAAGGTAAAAGTAATATATATCGATCTGAAAGGTACGATATTCAAGAGAAAATGTCTTCTGCATTTTAAAGAGGTGTGACAAATACACAGCTGCCTCTTCAAGTCACTGTCTCTTGTCTCCTTTAGATCCTCGTGCATTTGACCATCAAACAGAAGAGACTGAGTCAAGTAAAGTAAACACCCATTCACAACCCATCCACAAAACCCAGTGAGTAAAAACAACTGAATCAACAACTGAATCCTGATAGCCTCTGAACTGCAACTGCCCCTGCATGACATGCGCCCTTCCACCTCCCAGGCCACTATTGGCCCCTCTTCATCCTATTTCTATACTGCAGTGTGCAATAGCTTTATACTGGTGGGGTCCATGGTCTTTGAACCAGTAACCCTGTGCACAATACAGCTATGGTGTAGTTGACTTTTCTGATTGGAGTGGCCTACATAATGCTTGTGTCAACTTTCAATAACTTTGCATGAAGTAATTTATATATTTTTCAATAGGATCTGAGTGGCAGGCACTGATGTTTCCATAGCCCAAATGATAAGGAATATGATTTAGGTCAAAATGACTTTTTTGCATGTTTTGAGGCCTCCAAGTACATACCCAAGTTTCATGCCAGTTGGACAATGTTGTATCTTTTATGTGTATTATATGGGGCGCTCGGACATTCGGACGCAGCCTATGATAAAGTGTTCCTATGTTAAAATGGTTTAAAACTAACTTTGAACATTATGATTCTTCTCAGTTGACTCTACATTTGGTGTGTCACTGGACGTGAGCCAATGGTGATTTCTACTCTGACGCATTCATTCACCCAGCCTTGCTCCTCCATGTTCTTCCCCAGGCTGTGGTGGGACCCATGGCTTCTGGTATCCCTCCTCCTCCCAGCCACCTACTGGAGGAAGAGGAGAACAACTCCTTTATACACTCGGACTCGGATTATGAGGAGGACTCAGACTCGGAATATGACGAGGACCATGAGGAAGAGGAGCCAATTCCCGCAGCTCCTGATATCCCTCCTCCTCCACCTAGAAAACTGAGGAAAAACAGCTGGGACGAGGTAGAGGAAGAGCCTATTCCAGAATCTCCGCCCTCTCCAAGGCGCTTCAAGAGTACTTATGGAACTCTGGGTTCTCTCACTGTGAACGGTACAATTGCCTTCTCTGCTCATTTTCACTATAAAGTCTAAAAAGCAGTGGTTCTCAAACTGTGGTACATGGGCTTTCTCTGTTGGTACGCATGGCCATTTGTAGTTTGAGTATTTGTTTTACTTAGACGTTTTTGTCTTCCTTTGGTTTAACTATTTTAGGACTGCCGTATCCATGGTTAAGTATAATTTTGCCTCATAAAGTCTAGGTTGAGATCTGGCGGTACTTGTAAATTCAAATATTATCTTGGTGATACTTGGTGTGAAAAGTTGCAGAACCACTGCTTTACAAATTTGTGGACTAATAACTAATACATATTACAAGGTACTTAAAGAGGAGCTGGGACAATGCTGACGACGATGAAGATTTGCAGGGAACCAAGAGGTTTTGTGGGAGCCAACCCTCCAAAAACGCCTCACCCTCCCATCCTCAGGCCAGAAAATACGGCCATGATGGGGATGTTGATGAAGCTTCAGCATGTACAAAGACCTGTGTGGAGCTTAGAACACTAAACTTGAGGAAACAAAGCTGGGACGATGATGACAATGATGTTGAATTTCTGAGGGCCAAAAGGCTTTGTCTGGGGAAATCTTCCATAGACAGTCCACTACCCAGTCCTCAGGCTAAAAAATGTGGCCATGATGAGGATGAGGATGATGAAGTCTTATCATGCATAAAGACCCATGTGGAGCCTAGAACCCCAAACTTAAAGAGGAGCTGGGACAATGATGATGATGATGACGATGACCAAGAGGTTTTGTGTGAACCAACCCACCAAAAACACTTTACCCTTCAGTTCTGAGGGTAAAAAAACATGGCCATGATGAAGATGTGGGCATAGATATGATAGATATGTTTGAGACCTCTGACACTGAAGAGGAAAAGCCACAGTCAGGGACGTCTACAGGCATCTTTCAGCACAACTTCTGCAGCCAATTCTGTCCAGCATACAGTCCCAGTAGGGCCCAATTTATGGTTGCGCTGTTGAATTGGTACGTGTTGGGTATTGTCGTGAGGCCCATTTAATTTTTTGCCTGGCCAGTCGATCCTATACCCCCAGCAAGACTTTTCATCAATGTTCAAAAATGCAGTAAGAAACTGATCAAGAACAATGCCCCTCGGGCCAATAAATAACCTAATATCAGTGGCACAAGGAGGAGCGGTCTGAGACTGAGCCTGGTCAGCTGTGATATGAATGCCCAAGCAATTTCCAAATCAAAATACATATTGTTAAATTCATAAAAGGTTTCCCAAGCCTATTTACACAAAATAAAATGACAATGAAACAGACTGGGTGGAGCGCCATTCAAATCCTGTTCCAGTCATTAACTTTCCAAAGAAGGGTGGATACACTGGTCAGCTGTTAAAAAACTGTGAACCACAAGCCTATTCAGCTTAATATGGAAAAGTGGCCCTTATACAGTAAGTTTGAAGTTGTCCTTGTGGGTAGGAGCAGTTTAAGTACCCAAGGATTTTATGGGACTTTCTTTTCCTCAAGATACATTCAATTGTATCTCATTCACTTTTGTTCTTGCTATAAATTTGAAGTAATGGTGCACTTGCATGTCCATGGAGATGTTATTATATGCCTGAAATGTTCTACTGTATGGCATTAAACTTATCTATCTCCATGGAAACAAGCAGGTCAAGCACCATGCCAAGCTACAAGTCAGATCTGTAGAGAGGAGAGCCTGCTCACAGTCAGAGTGCATGTTTTTAAAGGGATTTTTAGCAGTCAAAAGACCTGTAATTGAAGTAACTGAATAAGTTTAACGCCATACTGAGGAAGATCCAGACCAGAAAAGTTACATTGTGCAGCTTTATGGTAATATAAAGTTGTTTGTCCTGAGACACTGTGACTATTTTAAAGGACTTTTGACTCAAGTTCTACCTCTGTATTGGCCAATCACCTCTTTATAATACAGGATGTCCATAAAGTCTCTTTACAATTTAAAAATGTATTACAAAGGCAATTGATAAGATATCTTAATCAGACTTGTTCTATTGTAGTGGTTTACAAAGTTTTTTTTACCTCATTTAATACACCTCTATATGGGCACCATTAGTTGCACGAAGCCCATCAAGTCAGTACTCAATTTGTTGTCATGTTCACTGTAGCAGAGCCTCATCAGTGGTTGCAATCTCATCTGTTATCTTTTGCTTTAGTTCTGTAATGTGAACAAAGATGTGGGCATCTTTGTTCAATGCACAATAACTTTAAGCCCCATAGAAAGAAGGTGTGATATCTGGTGAACGTGGTGGCCACGGAATTGGTCGATCCCTTCCAATCCAACAGTCTGGAAATGTTTGATTGAGGAACTCACGAACATGTAGACCCCAGTATGGTGGGGCACCATCTTGCTGGACAATGCTGATTGGTTGAAGGTCCTGCAGTTGTGGTGCCTCATATTCAGTCAAAAGGTCAAGGTAGAAATTCCTTAGGGATTCATTCAAAAAGATGCCTCTTTAATCAACAGAATGCCAGGACTACAAAAATGCAATGTGATTAAACACTTTTATAACCACTGAGTACAAAAGAACAAATCTAATTCATATATCTTATCAATTGCCTTGTAATTACATTTTAAAATTGTAAAGAGACTTTATGGACACCCTGTATATTTGATGTGAGCAAAACTATCCCACATCACCTGACCTTGTTTTATATCTTGTATCATTCTCTAAATAAAGCTGCAGTTTATCCCTGCCCCATGTGAAATGAGTTTATTTCTCTTTTATAGTGCACACATGGACTGATGGAGCCAGGGTTTGTCCTTTGTCACTTGTGGATCAAAACAAAACTCTTACATAATGAGGCTATTGTCCAATTAAGAAAAGGCTTAATGTGGAAATGTGGTCAGTTACACAGGGCCGGGACTTTCTGTGACCTAAACATGCTCCATTGAACTTGAACTGTGAGAGTGTCGAAAACAATAGAACTCAGGATTTCATTAGATTCATAAAAATTAAAACATATATAATTCTCAGGCTTTGATGACTTCTTTTTGACAATTGAGTCCCCGAAAGCTGTGGTATGTGGTCTTTACAACTCATTTTATTTAAAAATATGCAGCCTATCTTTCTGTACCAAGCATGTCTAATGTTGTATGAATAGCATTGAATTCACAATATAGGACAACTGTACATGTGTCAATATAAGTACACTATATAACTCATCTGGTGGAGTGGATAAATCACCTGCTTGTCTAGATGTTGTTGCTTTGTCTGAAATGTCCCACAGTATGGCATTAATCAATTTCCCCGGATAGGTGACCTCGCTCAGGATAAAAATACATGTTTACTTTTCTTGAGTTCATCTCAGAGCAATAAAAATATAGTAGTTGAATAAATACAAAACAGATTATTTTAAAGGCATACCGTGGAACATTATACAATTTTATCAATCAGTGACATTCTTGGATGAAAATCATATTGAAACAACTACCTGTGGGAGGAGCTAACAGTTCATTCTGAAACATGCTCTTCACATATGGTTCAAAATCGGATACAGGCCTTTTACTCTATTAAATATATTTCATTCAAATTAGTTCTAGCTTTTTGTTAACTTTTTATGACTTGCATTAAAAAACAGGCAGACAAGCGTTAACATTTTCCATCCGTTTATTTGAGTTGATACAGTACAGAGGCATTTTGTTGAGTAGAAATATCCCCAAATGTTTGAATTAAGACATTTTTTTTACAGTTTTGAGAAAATCTGACTGAATTCATAACATACTTGTCCTTACAATGAGATGATACCACTTTGTTCACAACAAGAATGGCATTTAGTGTCCACTTTTTCTTACATATTGGCCAAAAGTTCTTATGCAACAATTTCAAAATGGCTTGATCACCAATAAATACACGTATAAAAACACAATGTAATAGTAAATTTCATTGTAAAAAAGATACCGAAGGCACGACAATTTATTCTACCTTGGCAGTCCAGAATCCCATTAAAAAACGTGCGGCAAAAGCCAATAATGAGCCTTACCCAAAATAACACTTAAATAACATCATAATACTACTACTTAATATCATTATTATTACTGTCATACCAATATCCAGTCAAGTTTTCCTATGATTAGGCGTTATGCTAACAGATATGCACCAGTAATTCCAGTTTTGGCAGATTTTTTCTTTCTTTCTAGTGTCTTTGGAGCGCTCATGTCTTGGTACGAAGGTCAATGGGGAAATTAAATATTGTTTTTAATCAGTCAATGTTTAGCTTTGAAAATGTTACACTGACCTAGATAGATAAGAGTAATGTGAATCAGCATCCTCAGAAGTGGATAGCATGGGGTTGGCGTGCAATTAAACAAATTGTACTTTTAAGATTAAGATTATCTGAACTAAGTTGTTTTTAGGTACAAAAATGAAGTAATTTTGCCATTTGCAAATTGTGTTTCAAATGTATTTTTTGTCCAAACTAAAACATAAATCAGAACAGTCAAATTAAAGTAGATTTTAACCAAATATTTAAAGGTGCACTATGTAACTTTTCTGGCAGAGAGTCTGTTGAGATTGTTCCACAGTATGGCATTAAATTTTTCTTTCTCCATGGAGACAAGCCGGTGACAAAATCAGGCCAAGTTACAGACAAGATCTGTGGAGAGGCCTAAGTATGCAGGTCGTTTTTCAGCATTAAAACACCTGTTATTGAAATGCAAATGAAAAATAGATAAGTTTAATGCCACCATCCTGGAACATTCCAGACAAAGACATAACATTTCTATTGAGTCAAGCAGGTGGCATACCCTCCACCAAAAAAAGTTGTGCAGTGCCTCTTTAACTCTTCCTTCCTTCCTTTGTGCAAAAGTACAAAGGAAGGAAGAGTTAAAGAGGCACTGCGTGTAATTGTAATTTTGAAGTAACATTATTATTAATTGCATACTCTACCCACTTCTGGTTGGGTTTAATGCTCACCAAGACAAGAGATGTGTACCAATACAAAATTACAAATTCATTTTGTCTGAGACTTCAAGCAAGGAAGTTATTTTTCTGCCATAACATAAAGCAATACGTTTCTTATATTTTGTAAAATCAAAAACAGAAGCATAATAGAACAAAATACTAACATAGTATAATTTTCTCACTGTAAATCCAGTTGACAATAAAATGCAATACAAAATAAAAAATCGTCAATAAAATGCAATGTTATAATAGTTTTTTTTGGAACCCAGGACCTTTCCTAACACATGGACGAGTCCCATTGGTTAAAACATTCAACAGTATTCACTCGGGGGTTGTTGGTTTTCCATGTTATTTGGTATTTTTGGTGATGTCAGTGAGTCTTGTCCCATATTTCAACTCCTGATGAAATTTGTAACGCAAAAATGTGTGGGCCAAGACATGGACACTGGAATGACCCTACAAGCTGAACAAACAGCCTCTGGCATCTCAAGCAAGGAGAAAAAGTAAAACAATGTACTATAGTTAAAGCTCAAATGATGTCATTCTTTGCCCATAGGGATTCTCAGGGGTTCTCAAACTGTGGGACGCATACAACAAGTCATATGAAGTCTATTTGAATGTTTTATCCCTGCTTGGTTTAGACCTGGTGTAGATTGTCATAGTTGGTGGTTTGGTTCTAGTTAAGAGCCGGTTCTGCAGATTTTTTAACCTTTAGTTCTAGCTCCAAGCAAGTTATGTCATCTTGGTTTGGACTTGGGTTAGTCTGATAAAATCCTTGTTTAGGTAATGGGGTTACGTACATGTTTGGTATGGACTTGGTTTAGACTTTGCTTTGTTCTACTTTAGTCTTTAGACATTTTTATTACCACATACAAGATTTTTTTTCTATTACGGTAGCACATCTCAAAAAGTAACAACAAAAGCTAAACAAATACTCCAACAGTAGCAAATAATGTGTTTTGGAATTGGGTTATTCCCAGTTTAAATCTGGTAAAATCCTGTTTAGGGCATATTAAGGTTTTTATTATTAGGTTAATATCCTCATGGATGATTCCTAATTCAAGACACACATTAACTTCCTGATAATTTCTTTGGTATGAACAAAACTTTCCATCTCCCCTTATCTCACTTACTAAACTCACTATTCTACATTACAATTCCTTCAAAACCATCCTCCATCTTTGTTATTTTTCAACAACAAAGTCCCTTCTTATCTCTGCACTATTCGTCGTGTCCTTCTATATTATTTACACACTGTTAACCTTCTACACTGCAAAAAAATATCATAACATAAGATAAAATGACTAGCATATTCCCATAGATCTAGACACATTTTTTTTCTGCATCGGTCATTGTATTTTGCATAAACACTATAGTCCCAATGCGTGTCAATTAATCTAGGTCAGCCAACTAAAAATACTTACATTCAAATTGTGAATACCAAGTCATTTTGAACTCATTTAGTAGATGCTTTCTTTGCAGTCCTGCTAAAACTCTACTCTCGCTCACTCTCTAATGAAAACAATAGCTGACTAATTGTGCTTGAATGGTATAATGGACTCACATACACAGCTGGAGGGCAGAGCTAGCGTGCACCACCTGCACTTCAGTGATAAAATCTCCACAACAAGCCAGAGGAATTTGCTTGGTCATCAACAACACACTTTAAACCAGGCAACCTCATGTGGCATTTCAGCAAAGGCGGTACAAATAAGTTACTAGAGTACTGAGCAGTATTTGAGCACAATATTTAATTCATATTTGCAGTGACAATACTTTACTACAATGTTTGGCTACTCTTCCCATGTCTATCCTCTACCATATTTTTTTGGTTTCAAAGCTGATGTTGCTTATATAATTATTTAGTTTTCATTCACTGCATCAAAACTGAAATGAACATGACAAACGGCTTCTGTAACCTTGCCACCTATGCCATTTTTTTAAAACTAATATTCATTTGAACTAACAACAGGCCTACTAAAGCTCACATTGTGGCTTCTCGTCAGCAAAGGGTCATTAACACGCAACATATCTTTGGCACAGATAAAATGATAATACAATGTCTATGGAGTTTTTGCTTTTGGGTATTGCCTTGGAATTGACCAAGGTTAAAAGCCAGGCGCATTCCAGGACTATGAGAGTGTGTCTACAAGGCTACCCCACTTGAAAACGTGTTCACACCAAGTAACCTTAAAATGACAAACTTCATTATAGCAGAAAACCTGATGAGAACCAAAGAGAGACTGTTTGAACTTTGACCCCAGACATGTAAAGCTATCGTTAGCCGCGTGCTAAAAGGTCCTGGGTTAGCTTCCACATTCATAAAACATAATCAACATCACTGGGGGCATATTGGCTTCAGCTTGGAAATGACATACATAATTTAATTTGTATGAATAAAAAGGCACTTCCTATATATCCCCTTATATTTTACATAGGACTACACTTTTATAATGATACTAATATATCTGCATGTTACATCTGCAGACTTAGTTATAGTTACAATGAGAATATATAGAGAAAAGTTATTATATATGTCAATTCCAGCTTCCAGTAGCCTAAAAGCCAGCTGCCCACCAGTTTAGCACTTAACCTAAACAATTAAAAGCAACAAAATTTTAATAATAAATAATCAGCAAAAGTCAGATATTTTTGGAACAAGACCCTGGTTTTTGTTGAAGTAAAGATCACAAAAGCGTCATGTGTGTGTGCTCTTAGTGAGTTTTTTAAGGTGCTTTTGTAAACTCAAGATTTCTGGTGGCGCACTACGAGTTGCTAAGTTTGTGGATCTAAACTTGCCTTCTTGCAGAAAATGTAAACATGGCGAAAACAGCAAAGTCTATGGGTTGGCCAAGGATGAGAAAGTGTCTCCACTCACTTTCACAAAATCCTAAAAATCTGGTTTGTTCAAATGTGTGTTTCCATATTGTTTCCCATCAGTGGTTTAAAGGGGAACAATGCAACTTCTATCAATGCCTAGAGTGAACCTAATTGTTTTCGAATTTGATGAGCTGTTGACTGGTCTAAAATGCTGAAATTCCACAAAAACATTGCAACTTTGCTAGTTCCTCGACTGTTTTGGTCGCATAAGACCGCAAGCTAAATGTTGGGATAAACCACAATTGTTAAAAATTCAAAGTTTGGTTGACTTGAATCCTCTGTGTTTTGGCCACTTGCATAAATGTCTAAATTAAGCCACCACTATCTTGTTGGTTAATTTGGAATGTCAGAAAATGTAGACTGTTGTTAGCAAAATAGAAAACTAGCTAACTAACTACCGCTAAGTGTGTGAGTACATTTTCTTAAGGCAAGAAATTTACTTCAAAACAGCTCAAGTTGCATTTTTCCTCTTTATCCACATTTGGAGAACTTCCCAAAATAGGTGTATCCCAGTAACACACTGGTCGTTAATGCCATTCACTTAGTTAACACACATATGCCCATCATAATTCTATCTATATCTCTGCCACCCAGTCTTTATAATGTCTCTATGTGAGGTTGTTGCTGATGTCTAGGGCTTGCTGATAAACCTGAGTCATATCCTCCAGGTCTCCCAGCAAAGAGAAGCTGCCGTTGTCCCCTGGTGAGCCTTTGGTCTTGGCACTTCGGCTAATTTTGGGACCCTGTAGCGGTGGGGCGGCCTGGAAACCCTTAAAATTGGCGAGTTGGAGGAGATTCTCGGCCGATACACACGCTCTGATGTTGGGATGGCAGTGAGGTGTTGACGAATGCCACTCTGCCCCGCTAAGAGAGGTGGGAGACAGGGAGAGGACTGAGCTATCCTCCCCTACGATACTGGAGGGCCGACTCTGGCTTCGCGACAATCCTGCATCAGTTGAGCTAGCTTGATCGGCTAAAGCGCTAACCACCGCAGCTGCCCCAGATGGTAACCCGCTATACGTTGAATACTTCCCGTTTCGCTTCAATATCCCCTTCCTTCCCATTGCTCTTTTGGGCGGAGATGTCGCCATTACGGACATACTGGCACCCCCTAGCAGCTCTGAGGACTCGCTACGCTCTGGAGATGAGTAGTACCCTGATTCCCGTTGTTGGTTGTTCTTCAAAATGCCCTTTTTTGGCATTGAGGGCACCATTTTGGCAGGCGAGCCCCCTCCTAGTGTTGGTTCCTCATCATCTTTGTCTGGACTTGAAACTTCGTCCCCTCCTTCAGCTTGTTGTGGCAGTGCAGTCTGACCCAAATCAACGTCATCTAAATTCACACTTTGCTGCTCTTCGGTCACCCTTGTCTTCAGGATACCCTTTGGCCTTTTAAGACCTGGTTTATCCTCTGCTCCACCGTGGGACTGTCCAGTTTCTACATTCTCCTTTTTGGATTTTTTGGGGCGTTGGCGTAGGGGTATAGCGGGGGCGGGTTTGGTGGTGGTACCCCTGGGTTCAGTGCGGTTTTGCCAGTCGATGAAGCGGGCGAGCATGGGTGAGCCTCCGTGATCGCGTTGGGTGTCGCAGTCGCAGACACTGTTCTTCCAGCCCCAGTTGACCCACCAGTGGTTGGCGATGTCCTCCACTGTGGCCCTCCGCTCAGGGTTCACCATCAGCATCCAGCGAATCAACCCACGGGCATCTGAGCAGAGACAAGGGGGTACAAAATATTCTAAATGTGCTCTACATCAACTTAAAGCTAGTTCATATTTTATTTGTGATCTAGATCTGATTAGAATCCGATTGAATGCAGGGTGAAATAGGGTGAAGAGTAAGTCTGTCAAATTGCAGAGATGGAATTTTCCTCTGAAATTGTGCTTTAAACTAACCCCATGTATCGTTATAATGTCCTTAAGATTGGGTTTTTTCCTTATGGGCCTTTATGTGAGCTGTACTTCACAAGTTCAAGTTCATTTATTCACTGAAACCACAATTATCTTGTTTTACTGTTATGCAGACCTATCACTTCAATCTGGACCAAATAAAATAAAAAATATATTTAAACTACAAACACTACCTGAGGATTGGGTGGGCTCCTTGTACTCTCCGTTGCTGATCTGGCGTATGAGGTTCTTGTGGTCTCCTCCATCAAAAGGCATCGTCCCATAGACCAGAGTGTACAGCAGCACCCCCAGAGCCCAGCTGTCCACCTGTAAGGAGAGAGGACAGGGCATAGTTAATATAATAGCATATAATAGCATATCCATTCACAATCTCATTCTAGTTCATAAGAAGTTCAACAAGTTCAACTGCATTACGCAATAAGACTTTTTTGTTTCTTTTGAATTGCATTGTTTCATCCCATGCAAGTCACCTTTGTTTGAAAAGTACCCTTCCAGTAAGCTAAATACATTCTCACCAAACCACTAAATTTCCATTGGGGTAAATACTGACCAGTTGTCCTCAGCAGACAATCACTCATTCAACAGCTCTGAAACTTCAAGTATTTATTGCAATGTGGTATTCTATATCAGATGCCCTTCCTAACATCAGTAGACATGACTATGACTGGAGTGGGCATGGTGTCTTGCAATGGACAACAACATTATAAAAATAGAATCACAAAAACAACTTCACTCTTATTATATAAGCCTTATTACTGGTCTATCTCTGCTTCACTTCAGACTGTTATGCGTTTGATAAGCTTTCAAGTTCAGGAATTAGTCACTGCCTTATGTTACCGTGACAACTAATGACAAATGACAGAAGTCTGGTGGGAAATAGCCTGTTTCCATATGAGTACCAATCCTCTCTCCCTCTTTGCTCCTTCATGCAGAAACTAGGACTTTTCGACCACCAAACTAATGCAATGTGGCTTCCTAAGTAGGCTGTTGCATAAGAGGTGGTGTGTGTCTGGACCATGGCAATGTAGATAACCACTGGGGACAGTGTGGGAGTGGGCTAATGACTGGGTACAGGCCCCATATCTCGGTCAAGATGACATTCAGTGATTAGCCGGTGACCTTTTAAAAGTGCCTGTATTGATATAAGACATGCGATGGCTGGAGGAATGCTGTTGCTATGCTATACTGCGAACTGTTGAGTGATCCATGGGTTTTAGGATTATGAATAATAGTAGCATTTCCATAGCAATTAACATTTTAAAACAAATTATATGTTTCAAATAGGGGAAAGTCCTCAAAGTGTTGCATATTACAATAAGTTGAAAACATTATTCGGAATAGAATACCATTTGAAACTTGAATTTGGAAAGCACAAATGCATGGGCACCATCTCACAATGGTATTAATATTTAGTTAATAGTTACCACAGCAAACCAGTTGGATAATATTTTTTGCAACATGCCCTTCCACTGACAAGTGGATAATGTGGTTGAAGTGTTTTAGCCAGGGATACTTTTTGGTCTTTAGGACTAAAGCGGTTTAAAACAAGCACTATCCCAAAGGAGACTCTAAAGTAAACAAACCAAGTACTACAGAGGAGTGGGGAAGAAAAACCCATACTGAAAAAAATCACATAAACAGGACAAGGTTGGACATTTCCTGGATAGTTGTAGAATGGTCTGGATGTATTTTATATCTAGTTTACGACCACATAGTGATATGAAAGAAACTACTTTCCTTTGAAAATTTTATTCTATTGTCTAAAAATGTGTTTTTGTTCATAACTGGCTGTGGTATTGAAAGTGATTTTAAGTGAATGAGTTTAAATGTTGGGCCCAAGACTCCCACTATCACATATGTGTACCACTGCCACATATCTGCACCACAGTTTGAGAACCACTGCCTTAGAGAATTTGCTTTTATTTGATTAGTGCGACTGCATCGGAAGGGAAAATCAGATAGTACCTCGTTAGGGAGCAAGTGTACTTCCTCCCGGGCCTACAGCAAGAATGCTGCCGTCTGTCACTGTCACTGTTCTGTTCCCATGGGCCAGACTCCATTGTTTTGTCCCTTGTTCTATTTTCGTCGCCGATGTTTGCTGTAATTTTGCGGCCTCACCCAAACTCGCTTCTGTAATTTTGATAGCGATCGGGATTCGGGACTGCTTCTCCTTTTAGCACACGGGAGAAAATTACAGTGATTTATACTAAATTGAATGCTTGGGATTTGAGTGTACAAAATCAGACATTTCACTATGCAACTGTGTTTTTATGTAACTTGCGTTTTCTTTGGTGACTACGCCCCAAACTTGGGAAATGCCAGAGAAGCAATGCCTTTTTGGGGAGATAGAGGAGTTTTTATTTTACCAAAACTATTCGGATGGTTGCTAGCGAAGACCTCAAGTACCATTATGTGGCTATGGAGTTCATTCCAAAAGACTTAAAAGAAGCAAAACTATCGTTGAGTAGTTTACTTCAAAGTTCCCAGACATTTGAAGTAAGATATTTCATAAGCTGACCTGCTATATAATCACAAGAATGAACTGCCTTTGACTAATCCCATCAAAGAAATCTAAATAAAACCTAAGAATAGACTAGAAAGAAGTTGATAAGAAATTTGAGGAATGGACTATTATACGATACAGTAGTGAAGTTTTCACAACAAGGGTTAAGGTAATGACTCTGGAAAATATTTGGCTTTCCATGAACCGGCTTCAATGGGATAAAAATAGCTGAGTATAAATCAGGACTAAAGAAAGATTTGTGCAAGGCTATCCTAGGACAACACATTACACACACATGACTCATCAAAGGACAAAACTAGGGCTAAATCAGAAGTAAATGGCGATTAAAACAGAACAAAACTAAATCAGGGCTAAATCAGGTCTAACCCAGGACGACATTAGGACTAAGCCAGACCTCACTTGGGCTAATCCAGAATGAAGGGTGTACTAAATTGGGTCTAAATCAGATCTAGAACTACATAAGGGCCAAAGTCGGACTTAAATAACTAACTGAAGTCCATCTTCCCTTCTATCTAATATCCCCAGTACCACCGTTTGAGAAGGACTTCCATAATGAATTATAATGTATTTAAATTCTCACCTCTGGACCTCGATATGGTCTTCCATTCACAATCTCAGGTGAGGCGTAGAGCGGGCTGCCACAAAATGTCTGCAGCAACTTGTCTTTATGGTAGAGGTTGGACAGCCCAAAGTCAGCAATCTGGAAAAAAAATCATTATTGTGTATTATTAGGTTAAAATTTTGAGACAGTATAAGTGAGAAACAAACAGGAAGAAGAACTGAAGATGTCTTTGTTTATGGTGAGAGCAGATAGGCAGAGATAGGGGTTAGAGCAGCTAGATAGTGAGTATATGGTAGAAGAGGGAAAGTGAATATATGATAAAGAAGAGAGATAGTGAACACATGGTACAGAGAGGATTCAGAGGAGACATCATTTCACATCTTACCTTGATATTACAGTTTTCATCCAGTAGCACATTTTCCAGTTTCAGATCTCTGTGCACCACTCCATTCTGAAAGAGATAAATAATGGATTAGTCCTGGTTTAGACCTTGTTTAGAGCTTGTTTTGACCTAGTTTAGTCCAAAAAGGGTACCAATCTATGCACTCTATAGTAGCAGGGACTGGCTTGTCAAGCAACTAGTTCAGTCCTGGTATAGTCTTGATTTAGACTTGGTTTAGTCCTGGTTTAGTCCTGGTTTAGACCTGGTTTAGTCCTGGGTCAGTCCTGGTTTAGTCTTGGTTTAGACCTGGTTTAGTCTTGGTTTAGTCCTGGTTTAGTCTTGTTTTAGACCTGGTTTAGTCCTGGTTTAGTCCTGGTTTAGTCCTGGTTTAGTCCCAGTTTATTCTTGACCTTTAGACTCTTAATGAGTCCATTCAGTTGACAGTCGTCCTGGGTAAGACCACAATTAGTCCTGGTTTAGTCCTGGTTTGGCCCTGGTTTGGTCCTGCTCTGCCTGTTAACACATCACTCATAAAATCAACACTCTATAGCACACTTGATTTATTATGCCATGAGTAGTACTAAATTCCCATAGGAAATCATTGCAATGTGTCGGTCCTAATTTAGTCCTGGTCTCTCCTGGTTCTCTGCGTGACATCTGGTGTAATCCTCCAGACTCGTGCGTCATAAAGATGAGCCTGTAATTACTGTTTTAATGATTTATGTTATGTTCCTTTTATATTAAAACCAAACAATGATTCCTAAGTGTTTCTTAAACTGTGTTACGTCAAAACCTATTCCTGTTTTAACTGGTACTTTTTGTTTTGTTCTGGGTTAATGCTGCTTTAGACATAGGTTTAGGTCCTGATTTACACCGGACTAGTCTTTTTTCCTGGTTCAGTCCTGGTTTAGTCCTTGACATGGCCTGGAGTAGCCATACATTTCTTTGGATTAGATTTAGACCTGGTTTAGTCCTAGTTTAGTCCTTAATTTCTTGGTTAATTGCAAGGCTAGTCATTATTTAAACAGTTTTAGTCTTGTAAAAGAAGCATGATTAAAAACATTTAGGAATAATTACTTCACAAAATATATGGTTGGTTGACATGGTTGGAAATAGTGTTCGATCCTTAGATATGAATTGATGGTAAAACTAGTTACTCATTTGGAGAAGTATCAGTACTGAAAATCACATCACATAAACTGGACCTTTCCTGAATAGTTTTACAATGGATATCAGACCACATAGTATTATTAAAGAAACCACTCATATTTTGTGTTGAAAATTACATTCTATTGTGTAGAGAAAAAGTGTTTCATATTATCATTGCGGTATTGAGATGTGGTATTGAAAGTGGTTTCCTTAGTAACAGAATTGAGTTTGAAATTTTAGCAATTGCAAATATAGCACAGAAGACATTAGACTTTTAAATGTGGTTAAATTCAAATGTGTTACTTCTTTGTGCTTGGATCTCTGAGTGTGGCATTGGGAGAGGAGCAGTCACTTGTCTATGTTTGGTTTGTGCTGTAAAAGCAGATGTGCTTGTGTCAGTGATTCACACAGCCCCACCCAGAGCCGTGTTGTGATTGTAACTGATGATTCATTT
>KN481497.1:0-41336 GCA_000787095.1 Periophthalmodon schlosseri
TGCCAAGGTTATTTGAGGTCGGGATTAAGTCATCACATCCTAAATGTTAAAATCAATTAACATTACCTGAAAAAAAAATAAATTTCCCCAAAAATTGCCACTTATAATCCAGTGCGACTTATATGTTTTTTCCTTCATTATTACGCATTTTTTCGCTGGTGCCACTTATACTCCGGAGTGACGTATAGTCCGGAAAATACGGTAATTTAGGCTGTTTTATTACTGGCATTCGTTTTTGTGTTTTTAGTCATAAGATGAGATTTATTATAATATCTTGGGCTCATGGTCTGACTATTTGATGACTAGAGAATAATCTTTTTAATCGATCCATGTGCGTAATATGCATGGTGCGTATGGTTAGAATTAGTGTTAGCAGTGTGTCTCTGGTGCTCAGTGTTCTCTATCTGCAGGTTAAGGCTCTGCCAACCCAGGTTCAGCTGTAACTGTAGTACCTTTTTAAAACTAAGAGCGCAGGCTACATACAGTTCCTACAAGTTTACTTTTTTGAAGAATATATTTGAAAATGTACTTATTTTTGCTTCTAAAATTGTCATGATTATTATTCAGATCTTACGATTACATGTGACCTGGATATTCACATGATTATCTATTAAATAAAAAATCTTGACATTCCTCGTTGGCCTAAATCAGACCAACCCAAGACCAGGCAGCTTGTGTTTGAGGAGCAGATAAGGCGTCTCACCGTATAGGAGTCTTTGGAGTACTGGTTGTCGGGCTGGCTGGACTGGAAGCTCCAGGTGACGGAGGTGGCACTGCTCACCACCTGGTTGGATTTGAAGGAGCAGTGCAGGATGCCCGTGGTGCCGTTCTCCACGATGACCTCAGTGTCCGCTCGGATGTCGATTGCCGACGACGGCCGCGTGACTGTGGACAGCGAGAGATTCATCAGATGAAGAACTGAAAACTGACAGAGCGACATGACAGGACCTGATAAAGCTGCTTTACCAGATTTTTACAGTCTTAAAAATGTGAAAAAACAAACTAGTTCATTTTACACTGTTTGCAGTGGTCCAAAGTAATTCTGAACATCCTAATTATTCACTGCGATGCGACTGCTTATTAGAACTTTCAGAGGTCAGAGCGGAGTTTTGTTAACAACTACTAGCATGCTAACTGCATACTACCTGATTAACGGACAATAAAGCCCTTTTTAAATTAGATGCAGACAGTACACAACGGATTTACAACCACATTCAACTTTTTTTTGGCTAGAAATGGGCATACTTTGGCTTCAATGAGAAATTTGTGGCATAAGGGGCATTTTGCCTGGCATCCAGACTTTTTCAATATTTTATGAAGTTTTAAGTCTGGTCACCGGTGAACCTCCCCGTTTTCAGATGGGTGTGATTGACAGGTGGATTAGAAAATAAAGGAAATACATATCACAGAGGGCTGAAAAACATGGCAGATTTCTGCAGAATCAATGAGTGAAGCACTAAACTCTGTAAATCTGAAGTGAGAGAAATTTGATTTGTAATTTGTAACTCATAGGTGACAAATGAGCTCCTTCTTTCACATGTTTGGTTTATTAGTCACATATGTTTTACATTTTTGCAGTAATAATATGCTCTGAAAAATCAAGCTTATTGATGAACCGATAATCTTGATCTCCCTCCTACCTCCCTCCTAATATCGAGTTTGAGCCAGATTTGGTTGAAGGCTTGGTTCTGAATAATTGGTCCTAAACTTGTTCACAAACAGAGGAAATGTTTGTGATGCGTTTGAAGCTCCTATCTGCTCTGGACATCTGGACACTCAGCAAAACTCCACTTGTGCTTACAAATGTCAACAACATTATCGGCTTATGGCAACTCACACCACGCAGGGCAGACAGCAGATATGACATGTTGGATTGGATCTATCAAACGCCTTTTCCATGGCCTCCAAGAACTTAAAGGGCTTATATAATGCAAATTATTGATCTATGTTCTAATGCTGTTTCCTCATCAAAAACATACCTGGAGTTGTGTTTTGTTTCATTCACACGTTTAACACTCCATTCTACTCTGTGATATCACTGAGTGGTGATACAGGAAGTGCTTCACTGTGTTTTTAGACTCCACACATCTACACTAGAATCAGCCTTGGAATTTTGAACTTTGAAGTTACAGCTATTGTTTTAGCCTCATTGAAGCTACTTCCTTGTTACACCAGCAGATACTGGAGACTTTCTGTGACAATCTCAACTGAACAAAAGGTAAAACAAAAATATTTTTTTAAAAAGAACAACTTGGTTATGGTACTGTAGAGTAAATGAGTTAAAATGGGGCTAAAATAGCAGTTAACTTTAAAACTACCACTTAATGACATCACAATGTGGAACAGAGCATTTTGAGCTTTGAATGAGTTTGAGTAATGCTGCATTTTTAGGTCTGCATCTCCAATGTGTAAATGAAACAAAACAAAACTCCAGTTATGTTTTTGATCAGGCAACAACAACATAACATGGCTTAAAGCTCACAAGAGTCAATTTTGAGTAATATAGGACCTTTAAATAATAGAAATCTAAGAACTGAAAGCTCAGAACCACCTAAAACTTATTTTTCCCAAATCGGTGAGCCATAGTATTAAATAATTGATTTTCGGACAAGCTTTGTGATTACAATTAGGTGTTTTAATTAGGGATGCTCCAATGCAGCTTTTTCAGTTCTGATACTGATTCCAATACTATGCCTTTAAGTAACTGCCGATACCTGATATTAAAATGCTGTTTTCCGCCTCTATACTGGTATCGGTTTCCTTAAAACAAAAATAAAACAAGACAAAACTGATCCAAATGTGTCATGTAGCTACTATTTATCGCTTAAGTAACTACAGAGCAGCTTTGTGTAAAGGCAAATTCAAGCATTATGAGACTGTCTGGGCCAATTACGACCTGGAAATAGTCCTATGACATCAATTTATATGTCCATCGGCGGGACAGATATTTGGAAGACAATATCCGATCCAATAAATATTCTGGTATGGGCGCCGATATCCGATGTCAGTATTGGATCAGTGCATCCCTAGTTTTAATAATAGGATTCTGTTCAACGTTCACATTTTAAACCAGAAGAATTAACAAAAACTGTTAAAATAGGGCTATGTACGGACAAACTGATACAAGAATCACATTTCAGAGCATGTTTATACAGATCTAAACTACAGAGTTAGTACTAAAATACTTTGTGGAAGAAATTTTTATCCTTTCCAGCCTTTGCAATTTGCCACTTGTGTCCATTCAAATTTCTATTTCATTAGATTACAATCCTTCCTTTGGAGTTTACATATATTTGCATTAGCAGCTAGATCTAATAGGTGGCAAAATCTTTACGCATTTAAACCTTACTTTTATGGTATAAGAGGAAAAGCCTAATAAGTGAAGTGAAACCTGGTAAAACTGGAGTGTTGAAACATTTGCACTGTTACCAAGGCAATAAAAAATTCAAAACAAAATATTATATCTTTGCGATGGTAAAAACAGGCCCTACAAACAGAAAGTTGAAACGCATTAATCAACAGTAGGGCTGAGCAATATGAGAAAGCAATTTATACAGATTTTTAGGGATGGTCCGATATTTGTCTTGCTGTTGTAGCTGATAACCGATATTTGCCAATACTGATATTTAGCTTTTTAAATTTATAGTACAGACCAAATTTATATTAAGTTATAGTGAAGTTTACAAATTAACTTTTCGCTTTTGTAAAAATACGAACAAAATGTATGTTATACATTATAAAAATTCATACTCGGGCAGTGCAGAAAATCTGATGTACCAACCCTACTGATTTTATTTTCATATTGATCCATCACAATTTTTAATTTTTAATTTTGTGTTATTAAAATCATAAAACTGGCTTTAAACATTCATTTCCTAAGCATAAACAATACAGACTTTTAATAATTCATTTAACTCACTGGTCATGTTCAAATGGCCAGTCAAAATCGGATAACTAGAGTAACCAGATAACCCCAAAATAAGATCTGATTATTGGTATGAGTTTACATGTTGCATTCGAGGTAGACCGATACATTGGTCCAAAATATTGGGGCGATATTTGGACTTTTTAGCATATTGCCCTTAAATCTCCAGCATAGGCAGATATTTTGTTTTGGTCCATCTGCTGCCACATAAGATTAATTTTAACACTTTAATTTGGAGAGACAGCTGCACAAAACATGACTACACAGCTCTCCTAAAGGTTTGTGGTAAAAAGAACTTGATGGGAGTTTGTATTAAATTTTATGTACATAATTTGGAGAAAATAATCAAAATAAGAAATCGGATTACTAACATCAGATGGAACTGTTTACATGACATTTCATCTGATAACTCTACAAATCAGATTATGATTATATTTTTTGTGTGCATGAAAAAATAAAGGTAGATACCATTTTTGTAAGAGTATAAAATTACAGAATGATCCTGGTCAAATAATATTCTAATAGTGTTGTCACGATACTAAAATTTCAAACTCAATTTCAATGCTAAGGAATAGACTCGATACCGACTCTGAAATCACGATGATGATAAAAAAAAAAAAAACACTTTCAACAACAGAATGTGATTTTCAACATGAACTTTCTTTATATTACCATGTGGCCTTATATCTGTGTAATCCCCCAGTCGTCAAGTTCATTCTAAAGATATTCAGGAAAGGTTCATTTCAGTCCTGTGAATGGGACATTTTTAGTATCGATACCTTTTCAAATGATTATCTAGTTTCGATACTCATTTTAGTATCGATTAGTATCTGATTTTCGATACTTTTGACAAACCTATGCAAGTAAAAATTTGTTGTTGTTTTTTTCTGTAGAACTTAAGTAATCAGATACCAGTTTTGCATGTTATTAAAAATCTTGAGCCCTAACCTGCCCCAGTGCTGAGCATGATATTATTTTTTTCAACAACCTATGCAAGTAAAATTTTGTTGTTTTTTTCTGTAGAACTTAAGTAATCAGATACCAGTTTTGCATGTTATTAAAAATCTTGAGCCCTAACCTGCCCCAGTGCTGAGCATGATATGGCATGTATGGGGTATAATAGCTGGATGCAAGGTTTTTTGTATCGGCTTTGTTCAGTTGCATCTGTTGTGATTACTGGAAACCAGAGGCCAGGTTGATTCTTTTGAGAAGAAAAAAGAGAAACAGGAATCAACATGCCATTCAAGTATATTAAAGATTAGTAGCTTTTTCACAAAAGGGAACAGCATAGAGTGAAAATACTGCTGGTGGTGGTTAATTTAGACTAAGGCTGTAGGAATTTTAAAAGCTATGGTTAGATGATATTAGGTGGTTAATTTAGACTAAGGCTGTAGGCCTTTGGTTGTTTAGTTGATTAATCATTCAACTCCATCATTCAAGTCCTTAGATTATAAGGATTTATATGGCAGAAAGGAGAGGTTAGTAAGTGAGCTGAAGATTTGGTGTTTTTTGATATTATGTAAAAAGTTTCATTTATAAAAAAAAAACAAAAAACATTGTTTCCTAGTACTAAAAAATACTATAATATGCAAAATATACTTTTTGTATGAGCTCCCGTGCAGGTGTAGTCTTGTGAGTGCAGTTTGGGTCACATACATAGAGATAAGTAATAGTTTTTTAGTCGAGTAATTGATTGGCAGGACATGTCTTTAGTCAACCAAGAATTTCTTTAGACAAATACTGTCCTAGTTTAGACAATCCAAATTCAAGGTGCACTGTGTAACTTTTCTGGTGGAGGGTCTGCCACCTGCTTCTCTGCATGGAAATGTTATTGCTTTTCTAGAATGTCCCATGGCATTAAACCCATCTAACCTTTATTGGTCAGAAATGCTTTGTAAAAACATGTTTTCTTACTGAGGGTGGAGTCGCCTCTCCACAGACCTAAGCTATAACTAGGCCTGGTTGCAGCATCTACTGATCTTCATGGAAAAAGACAAATTGAATACCAGAGTATGGCACATTCCAGACAAAGTATTAACATCTCCATAGAGACAAGGAGGTGACAGACTGTCCATCAGAAAAGTTACATAGTTCATCTTTAAGTGATCCAGTAGAGGTCCTCAGTGTTTTTAAAGCACTTTCACTGATTAATCGAGTAATCTATATATTTTTTACCTTCCATAAAATGTCCTTAAAAGCATATTAGTTGTTGTTTTTATGTTATGGTTCATAGTTAAAACAAAAGAAGTATTTTTTTCTGCTTGAAATAACACATTTATTCTTAAATGCACAGCAGTATGTCCCCAAAACAGAAATATTTCACTTCTATTATAGATAGACCAGATCAAAATGTCTCTAGAATCTTTATTGACAATTGACTTGTTACTTGTTACAATATTGTAAACAGGCCACATTAAAATAAACTAGAGTTACAGTTTCTATGAATTAATTTAACAGAAAATAAAGTTTTGTGTCCCATCACTTCGGCTAAGATAAGAGTACACATCTACATGTGTTTACCCTGCCGTGTTGTGCTCTGAGCTCTTTCTGCAGCACCGTGTCGTTCGCTTTAGCCTTTGTCTTTGCCTCCGGTCGCGCTCTGGTTTGTTTTCATCATCGCGGCCCTCCGTGCTCTCAAACACAATTAAACGCCACTCCCTAAACTCACTCGTGAATCTAAAATACCCCGCTCTTTTCACTGTGGTGCAGTCAGTGCTGTGCAGGCTCCGTGTGGAAACAAGCGCCGCAAACGTTCTGTGGCTTCAGTTTCACGTAGTTTTAACTAATAATAATTATTATTAAACGAATGATCGAGGCAATAAAATAAGAATCAAAGCTTTTTAGTAATCAAATTACTCAATTTACTTGATTATTCATCATGCTTGTTAACACATCTACACAACAAACGATTAATCAGTCAAAATAATGACGTGATACACAACAACAACAACAATGTTGCTGCAGCATCACCTTCTCTTTCACCAGTCTGCACATCTGCATTTAGTCTCTCCAACATGGCCACCAGCATTCAGTCCCATCTTAAACCAAACCTTTAGTTCAAGTATTAATCCAAACGTTGTTCAAACAGAGGTGGGTGGTTGCATTTTGCAGCCTCTGCAGCTTAGTCACTACATTTACATGCACAGAGAACTCAGAGTGCACTAAACAACTTCACTTAAATTGCCCATGTCCCAAAATCTGTCAGACCACTCTTGTCCCAGTCTACTGCAGGTCAAAGAACCAAATAGGTGCGAACGGGGGGCTACAACACTAGGGTTGTCAAATGTATTGAAAAATCAGACACGAATCTATACCAAAACTAGTATCGACAGTAGATATTCATTTGAGCAAGAATTGATTCTAAAAAAAGTCACATTCACAGGACAGAAATAAACCTTTCCTGAATAGCTTTAGAATGATCATATCAAGTATAAGACCACATAGACTAGTACACGCCCATGAACCACTATGGAACCTACCTGGACGACTGAGGCATTACACAGATATAAGGTCATCATTTAATGTTCAAAATCACATTCTATTGTCTAAAGAGTGTTTTTATTATCTTCGTGGTATCAAAATCGGTTTTGAGTATTGTGTCTATTCCTTAGTATCAAAATAGAGTTTGAATTTAGTAAGTAGTAAGTAGTTTAGTTTTAGTATTGTGACACTTTGAGACTTTCAGGGGCATCTAGTAATTTAGCATTAGCACTAAAACATTGCTGCTATAATTGCTAATAAACCCGGCTATCATACATACAACCACACTTTTGGCATACATAGACAGAAACATTTCGTTTACATTGAGGAATTTATTTTCAGACATGCTGGAACTGGAACTGTTAATTTACAAGTTATTTGCACAAATAAGCACATTGAAGTTTCACTTAACATAGCAACATGTGCCGGTGGCGGGTCTGTAGTTTGTCATCGCTGCTGATCTAAAATGAGTGAGTACACGTCCAAACACATGTCTAATATTTTCCTGTCTGTTTCTTATCCCGTACAGCTGAACGCCTCTCCTAATGTAAATTGGACTGCACATTTTAAGAGCCCATGCTACATACAGTTCCTTTAAACTAGGTGCAGGTGTTATGGGCTGAAGCACTGAACTGGACTGAAAAAACTAGGATTCTGATACAGCTCAAGATCATTCTAAAGCTATTCAGGAAAGGTTTGTCTGGGTCATGTGAATGGGACTTTAGTATTTTTTAGTATCGATACCTGCTCAAATGAGTATCTAGTTTTGATACTAGTTTTAGTATCAATTAGTATCTAAATCTTGATACTCTTGACAACACTAGTCACAATTTGCAAATCGTAAAGACTGCAATTAATATGATTATATAATGTCCTGTGTAGAGAACTAAATATGTGGTCTTACAGTCTGCCTATAGCCCCTCTGCCCCGCCTGTGGTATGTGACCTACTCTGAGGGCAAAGGTCATGACCCTACACAACTGTTCTACTCATTAACCCAAACTCCGCTCTGGGCTACACAAGACACTGCGCAAATTCCACTTTTTCAAATTCATTTGGATATAAAGATGTAATGACTTTGAGAAAAGTATTGAATTGCACTTTTTAAAGAGCTTTCTACCATGTTACCCTTACGGGTAGCTGTACATAACAACTTGACAACTGAATGAACTGACAAACTAATACAAGAATCACATATCAGAACATGTTTGTACAGATAAAGAGTTAGGAGTTTTTATGCAGAATAAGACGGGAGATTTTCTTGTTTGTGGAGGAAATGATGGTACTTCAAAAACTGGAGTGTTTGTGATTTGCCAATTACGTTCACTACTACTACCACCATCTGTGTAATCCCTCAGTCGTCCAGGTCTGATCCATAGTAAAAGAAAAATAAAATCTTTCAACTGGACAAAACGTTGTAGGAGTGAAGACATTTCGAAACGTCTTCACTCCTACGATGTTTTGTCCAGTTGACAGATTTTATTTTTCCTTTGCTACTACTACTACTAAAGTCTTTCATTCTACTATGTATTTATTACAGCTCAATACAGACTTTTAAAGTACCCATATAAGGCTAATGTCAGCAATACAAAAAGGCCATATTACACTGTTTTCTGATCTACTATAATGTTGTTTGCTCATCAAAAACATAGCTGAAGTTGTGTTTCGTTTCATTCACACATTTTTAACAAACAAACCCTGCATGTTAAGGCTGAGGTCTTCTCTCAAACAGAAAACACTGCTCCACCTTGTGATGTCATGTAGTGATACAGCAAGTGCTCCACTGTGTTTTTAAACTCCATGCACCTTCACTAGAATCATTTGGATAATTTCAGACCTGGAATTGCCAATCTCTACTTAACAAAAGGTAAAAGGTTGTGGTTAAGTTGAAAACTACCACTTCATGACGGAGCTTTTTGAGCTTTGGAGATGTAGACAGCCTAATAATCCAGGATTACTCAAACATGTGTGAATGAAACAAAACGCAACTCCAGGTATGTTTTTGAGGACGTAACAACATTCTAACTTGGCTTAAAGTTCAAAAGAGTCAATTTTGTGTAATATAGGACCTTTAATAACTGCCATTTAACACACACACACACACACAAAAGTCACTGGCTACATGCATATGGCCATTCAAAATCAGATCACTAGAGTAATCAGATAACCCAATAATGAGATCTGATTTTGGTGTGTGTGTGTATAGCACAAGAGAAATTTGATCATCAAAAACACCCGAGCCCTTTAAAAACATGACACGTTCAGACTTGTTCAGCCTTTATCAATTTTGCATATTTAGAATATATTTTTGGGGTAATGCAGCTTTACTGTTATGGAGTCAGTCACAGTGGCATAAATCAGTTTGTTAGGCAATATATCACACAAAATGTAATAGGCCTGCTCACACAAAGAGAGCAGGAGGACGAGGACAGAGGTACTGGTTATGGGATACAAGAGGTCATGTGACACAAGACATCCAACTGACTCAGCTCCTGTGTCATGTATCGTTTAAGATTTGGGAGTTACTTTTGGCCATATTGGGGTTGGTATTTCAATTATCAACAGAAGCCTTGATTTACGCACATACAAAAACACACTGCAGTAGTACGATTGAAGATGCATTGTAGTGAGGACCTTTGGAGCAAATGGTCCAAGTGAGTGTGGGGCAGGTGTGGACTGTAAGAACACAGAGGCTGAGATGTGTGGATCAACAGATAACATCCCAATGAGCCTCGCATGAGTCTCATTGGGGTTGCAGTTTCAATGCTGAAATCCAGTTGGTTTAAACCTAAAAGGACTCTCAGATCTGAATGGTCACTACCTAAACCCCAGCCCCTGCAGCCAATCATTAATCAGTGCTAGTGCAGCCTGTGCAGCTCACTGAGTGAATTCTGGAGATTCTGAGCTTTTACATGGGGCATGGCCTGTCCATATACTGAGCAACCCTGGCAACCCTGGTTCAGTTGTGATTTTAGTTATTTTAACTGTATGAGCCATAGATTGTATATGTAAATGAACATAGCTAACCTGCTAGCCGCCACATTCCAAATAAGTGAGCATGTGCGCACTTCGGGCTCCATCAACTCTGGCTCAAATTCACTTCCTATTGAAAAAACGGTCACCCTTCTCTCTGTAACTGCTGCTGTCAGACTCGTCATTTGGCTCTTAAAATGTTTGTATTAACCCACTCTACATGATTCTGGTGTTTTTATTTGGCTATTTTGTCCGTAAATCAAGATATTAACATTAATAACAGATTAATGAGGCCTTCTTTCCCTGAGGTTGCTCCTGTTAGCGTTAGCAACAGGTTTAATTGACAGCGTTGTTAACCACCCGCCCACTGCTTAACCAGCGGTGCGGGAGAAGGAAGGGGAATTACCTTCAACAGCATCAATAAGCGCACCGTCTTTTTGATGAAATCTGTTCTGATAGCAGACGGCATGGTGGCTGCGGTTACATGCACACTTAAAAACAGATTATTATCATCGGAGTCATCTGATTTCTGTCTGATCATGGTCCCTACTCACATCAGATTTTGCTGTTCGGCATGTCATTTAAAGAGGGGGTATTTTACTTCTATGGGGTATTAACTGCTAAACATAACATATTTAGATCATTATGTTACCTTTAATTGTTTTGAAAATGCTATATTTACCAAAAACAATGTATTAACATGTTTTACAAGTTTCACTTTCATTTTTGACCCTCTGAGTCTCCCCTCCAGTTGCATCCTGCACTAAGTCTCTCCCCCTTTAGAGCGCTAACACAACACAATCAGCTTTCATTCCACTAATGAAACTACTGCACATGGCATCAAGTTTGTCAAGTTGCTGTGTAAAATTTTGTATCATGTTTTTATATATTTATGGAAAATTGTCGTGTGGGAGCATGGATGATATAGGCTTGTGGGCGGAGCATTGGACAGAATCTTACAGCTAACTGTAAGGAGGGTTCAAATAGCGCCCGGGAAAGATCTCTAAAATACTCAAACATGCATGGATGACATCTAAGACCTCTTCAGGCATGTTTTTGATGAGAGAACAAAGTTATAACATGAGATAACAATGGTATGCTCCCACACAACAATTCTCCATAAATATACAAAAACATGATACAACACTGTACACAACAACTTCACAAACCTAATGCGATGTTCAGTAGTTTCATTAGCTAGATGCACACTGATTGTGTTGTGATCACATGCTGAAGCGGAAGTGACTTAACGCTGAGAGCAAAGGCAGGGGAAACTCAGAGCATCAAAAACAAAAGTGCAACTTTTGTGTTAATGTTAATACGTTGTTTTCGGCAAATATAGCACTTTTAAAAACAATAAAAGGTAACATGGTGATCTAAATATGTGTTAGCAATTAATACCCCATAGAAGTAAAATATCCCCTCTTTAAATAAAGGCCCCAGCCCCTTACAGTCAAAACACACATTTTAAAAAGTCCTGCAAGTCCTAGCTACTACATACCTTCAAAGTCATCTGCAATCTGCACTGGGTATGTTCCGAAACAATAATTTCCACCTAAATGTGTCTTACTACGTCTTAGTACAAGTACATCAACTACTGCTACTACAAATGCCACATTGACGAGTCTGTACTGGGGAGTGCAAGGTGCCATGTTGTACTACTACTACTACTGCATACACTACAGCTTACATTAAGTTACAGACAGAGCCAAGTTGTACCAATACTATTACTATCTCCATACAAAAACAAATTACTACTAGATACAAAACTAGTTCATTTGTGCTGACGGAAAAAACACTGAACTTACACTGAACGTGTCAGTTTTTGTTTCATGTGGATAAGCCCATTAATAACAGATATTAATCATAAACCAGGTCAATCAGTATTTTAAATAGTAGATTCTAACAAGCTAAAAACATTTAATCTTTTAAACTTTATGATCTACATAAAGCATGTATACATCCTTTAAACGGTTAGTACAGTGCCAAATCTTAACAAAACAATACAAGAAGATAACGTGCGTAAGTAGACAGCCTCTATACGTGTGGATCATAGAAACCTGGGGGAGCATTCCTTTGTCAACAAGGAACGAGGAAATCCGCTTAGCCGTACACGTTTGGAGTCTGTAGTTCGACTCCCCACGGTGCTGGTGTGTTGGCAAAGCACTGTGTCCAGGTACAAGCTGACAAAACCAAACAACAGCTAAAAACATGGAAAATTGCGCCACCAAAAACAGCTTTACGCCTGGGAATTACGAACACGTTGACTGAGTGACTGCTGTAGGTTACGACACTGCGACAGAAATCATAGTCTGGCATTGTTTACACTGCCCAAAAATGTGTGGATAGAATTATACAAGTGTAGGTTCCGAAAATGGGTGGTTTTAAGTAGGCCTGTGCGTAAAACGAGTCTTTTTGGGTGCACCCGTGGCGCTTCCAGAAACAACACAATTACGCGCTGTTTTGAACCAAATGTGCCAAATTAACTTAAACAGCGCCAGGTTTGGTTTGGTCACGTTTGGCACAAATTAGGTCAGCTTTCCATTTAAATACGCAGCGGTGCCATTTCATTTTCGGTTATGTCACCACATGGGCGTTTACGAAGACAAAGGTGCGCTCGTTTTGTAAATAAATGTTACGATGGATGTCTAGCAAGATAACATCGCCAGCAGCAGCTAGCTCCCCGGGTATCCCGCACTAAACACGCCCAAAATCAGGCGTCCTCACTGGGGCAACGAGCCCAGAGCGAGCGCAGGGGCTTACCGAAGAGCGCACAGAGCGTGACGGCCGTGAGGATCAGGCGCTGGCACGGTGTTTGGCACGGTATTCGGATCCGTTTGAGGTCCATTGTGGCGGGGTAAACAGGAGTGCGTCTCGGGCTGTGCGTTTTTCAGCCTCGTCTCCTCTAGCTCGTCTCTCGCCCCAACGTCTGGTGCTTCTACGGCCGGACAGGATCGGGACAGGCGAGGAGAGGAGTCACAAGCGCCGCCCGAAGGTTAGAGGTGGGATAGGATTGTTGTGTGAGGAGGGCAGTTTATAATGTTGTAAAAAAGAGTCAGTTAGCGTTTTAAGTTATATATTTTATTGTATAACCTACCATGTAAACAAAATATTTACGTTAATTAAGGCAAGGCACGACCGGCAAAACTTGTTTTTGTATTGTCCTGTTTTTGGTCAGTTTGCTTTATCAGCATAAAAGCTTTCATGTGGAAACAACATTGCCCAGTCTGCACTCTAAAATGTTTTATTTCACTCAACTAACTTGTAAATTCAAAGAATGTTTTCCTCTCATAGGAACATAAAGATCACCTCTTAAAGGAACTATATGCACTACAGTCACAACTGAACCTGTGTTGCCAGTGCCTTAACCTGCAGATAGAGGCCACATACACGTTTTTCTCATTCTCAGTATATGGACAGACCATGCCTCATGTGAAAGCCCCGAACCTCCAGAATCCACTCACTGAGCTGCAGAGGCTGCTTTGCACTGGTGACTGGCTGCAGGTGCTGGAGTTTAGGTAGTAATGATTCAGATCAGAGAGAGTCCTTTTAGGTTTAAACCAACTGGATTTCAGCATTGAAACTGGCAACCCAAATGAGAGACTCATGTGATGCTCATTTAAATTCACGTAATTTAAAATCAAAATCTTATGGACAGTTCCTTTAAAGCTGCCATTTATAATTTAATTTGGCTGACCCGGCCCTGTTGTAGTCTCACATATCACCAATAGTTGCTATCTATGTTACTTCAGTCTGACAGTGTGCCAGCTTTGTCCTGACAGAAGAAGAGCAGAGAGCACAGCATTTCACTTTCCTTGCTTCCTTCTCTTGATTCCTGTCCTTATTCCTCCATTTTTTAGCTGTCAATCAAATACGCCATATTAAGTGGTGTCCCAAAGGTCAGAGGCAAGGGAAGGAAACCACAGAGGAAACACGAGTGAGGTTTCAGGAGGCAGACCTCAGATAAAATAATACAACTGTATTTGTCTCACAGTGAGGAGTCACTAATGGGGGTCACTGCTATGGGGGGGCATTAGGTGTGTGTTTCTGTGTGTGTGTGTGGTGGGGTGGGAGGCACGCGTGCACACGCACACACACACAGACACACACACTCACCATATTAACACATCATATTAAAAGCAAAATTTGCCAATGTATTTATCTAATTGATTTGTTATCCACCAAAGGAGAAGGAAAAAGTGCACTTGAAAAAGTACTATTGAAAGGCTTCAGAGAGCAGCAGTCGTCTGCCTGGCTAGGGACACTTACCTTGGATTAGAAATAAGTCACTTTGGAGGAACCCACTATCGAGGCAAGGTACCTAGGTTTGTGGTGGAAAACACCTCAGGTTTAGTTCTTGTCAAGTCTGGCACAGCAACAACACAGATTGAAGTATGAAGGACAGCAGGCAGAAACACTGCACTGGACCCACGCACCAACGCCTCAGCAGCTGCTCCATACACCCACTCCTCACTGGTACAGTTCACTCAAAACTACTAGAATCTTTAGGCGATAACCCAACAATTACTTCAGATTATTGGTGTGTGTTTGTAGCACAAGAAAAATCTGATAATTAAAAAAAGCCTGGTGACACGTGCCAGTGAATCAATGGATTTTTAGAGTAACTGTTATATTTAAAGGACAAGTACAAAGTACATTTTAAAGCCTGCACTCTTACAGCTTTAAAATAGGTATTACAATCACAACTGAACCTGGTTTGCCAGAGCCTTAACCTGCAGATAGAGGACACATACTTGTTTTCTCATTGTCAGTACATGGACAGGCCATACCTCATGAGAAAACTCAGAACCTCCAGAATTCACTCACTGAGCTCATTACTTGAGTTAAAGTAAAGATACACCTGGTGAAATATTACTACAATACAAGTAAAAGTAGCACTGTCAAATTATTACTTATGTAGTGAAGGATTTGATTTAGAAATCAGGGCCCATATTACGCTATTTTCTGAACCAAGTTATGTCGTTTCCTCATCAATAACATACCCGGAGTTGTGTTTTATTTCATTCACACATGTTTAAGACACAAACCCTGCATATTTAGGCTGAGGTCTTCTCTTAAACCGAAAACACTCCACCTTTAATTGGAAAACTGCTTTAATTGGAATCTAAAAAACAAAACCTTACATACAGTTCCTTTAAATTTTGTCCCATTTATGTGCGTTTCAGCATTAATGCTCTTCAAATACGTATTTTAGTTTTGAGTCTAGTTTTATTATTGATTAGTATCTGGGTTCAGGAAACTTTTGTGGTGGAGGATCCGCTACTCTTTTGTCTCCATGGAGGTGTTATTCCTATGCTTGAAATGTTCCACATGTAGCCCGTGTGGTCTTAAAGTTTTGCCAATTTCACCAAAATCATGTTTTATTTGCTAATAAGACTGCTCTGATTTGGGCTGTTTTTGCCAGAGGCTTTTATTTTGGCGCTGCCACTACTTCCTGCAGAATTGCAGGTTCCCCTCAATTGCTATGAGGAAAAAGGGGAGCTAAGCAGTAGATTTGCTCTTGTGATTTAAGTGTAAAATACTTCACAGAAAATTCATATTAGTAATATTCATACTCTTTTCATGATTTATAAGGCCTTTGCCATTGTTCCTGTTGGTAAAAGATGTGTGAAATAGTGTTTTATATGCAAATGCAGCACTTAGAAAAATGTACTGTTAGCAAGTGCACTCAGGCTAACAAGCATGGGCTCACATGTGTCTGTGGCACTTTCTGTATCTCTTTGCAGATGTGTGTGGGACTGTGAGACCTGGAGTGGCTGTATTGTGATATTTTTGTGTTACACACAGTAAATGTCCTCCTGATTAGCAAACGCCAGTGTGTGGCTCAGTTCATCCATCTACACAACACAAAGCAGACGTTTTCTAGTCGGTCAGCTCAGACAGCATGGCATTAAACGTATCAATTTTGTATTAATTTAATTACAGGTGTTATTCCTCAAAAACATGCATTTCTACTTGAGAGTCAACTCTCCACAGATCAGACCTATAACTTGGCCTGATGCAGTCACCTGCTTGTCTCCATGGACAAAGCAGTACCATATTTTTTTTTTCCTGCAAGCATTTATCAACATTGCCAGTGTTCAGTCAACACTAGTACTGGGGTGAATGTCTTGTTTCAATGAGACAGTTCTATTATTTCATTATCCTTTTCAGTTATAGCCTTTATCTGTTGTTAAAGGAGACATTTAAAATAAACTTTTCAGAGCTTTAAACCATGTTATAGTTGTTTCCTTCTCATTGACCCCCTGAAGTTGTATTTAGAGTGATTCATGCATGTTTGAGTAATCTTTATTCTTCTGTGTTCAAGACATCATCTCTCCAGTCTAGCCCAGTTTTCACCACCACCGCTACACGCCCACTGTGATGGCGTGTAGCCCATCTCCATTTTTATTTTCTTAATTGGTGATACACATAGGATTCGGCAGCGTCACAAAGCCATTTTGGTACAAATGAAATGTTCATGGCGACGTACTGTAAAGGGACAGGCGAGAATCAGCTCTGCAATTTTCAGCAGACTTGTTCCTTTTATTAAGTTGTTTTAAATCAATATTGCAATTTAAAATATCCAAAATATAACAAAGATCCACGGGTGTCATAGATTATAACTATATAGCAGAGACAAGCATAATATGTCTTTTTTAAAGAGGGGGTATAAACTGCTAACAGGTTATCTGTATATTTAGATCACCATTTTACCTTTTATTGTCTTGAAAATTATATATTCACCGAAAACAACTTGTTAACATTTTTAATAAATTTTGTTTCGTTTTGGACGCTCAGAGGCCCCTCCCTCTTTGCTCTTCACGCTAAATCACTACCCCTTCAGAGCGCCATCACATGAGTCGGTTACAATTGTATATTTATGGAAAATTGCCGTACGGGAGCACAGGTGACGCAGGCCTGTGGGCTAAGCATTAAACATAATCGTACTGCTAACCATAAGGAGTGTTCAAATAGGGCCAGAGAGAGATCACTAGATTACTCAAACATGCATGGATGACATAAAACCTCTTCAGGCATGTTTTTGATGAGGGAACAACATTATAACATGGTAGAAAGCTGCAATAAGTCGATGTTGCATAATACCCCCTCTTTAACATTGATCATCACACCAGAAGTAGAGACGTTTGTGTTAACCAGAGTGGAGGCACTGACATCAGAGCTCATTCCTTTGTCTTCTCCAAGGTTAAACACATTACTCATCGCTTCATCCTGTAGGTTTGTAAGAACACAACGTCAAACCACTGTACTGACCGTGTGCTTTTAGCGTTTTTAATTTAAGACAAATCTCAATGACATTAAGAACAAGCAAATTTACAACACGTTAGCGATAAAATCCACCTGGAACCGTCTCTCCGGCATTAAATAGTGTTTCGATGAAGCCGAGTCAGCAGCCGCGGGATTTAATTTTTTCATTTGAAATTGGGGCGGTCCTATATTCACAGTAAAATCCTCTTGCGAATGGCTTTCATGTTTTGCAGTTGAACAGTGAAATGGATCCTGATATAGCCCGGGGGAGAGGGGGGGAGAGAGCGAGATGGCATGTGACTGCGACAAAGGGAGCGATTATCCCGGCTTGGTTAGAAGCTTGCTGCACACGTACACCTCAACAAAAAGTGCTTGAGAAACGCTTTTTTTTTGGTTGAGCTAACTACAGTAGAAACACGTCTTTTGTCCACGTTATATACATTAGTAGTAGTGTCCCTTCTGCTCTGCGGCGCCCGCGTGTGCTCGTCTCCGGTGTTGGCCCCGCCTCTTTGTGATAAGAAGGGGGCGGGGCCTGTTAGTTGGTGTTACAGTGGTCGATGGCGGGTGCGCGGGGCTATCATGTCTCGGGGAGCTGGTTGATGTCCGTCAGGTTGGTGTCGTTGAGGATGACTTTGATTCGGTCCAGAGACTCGGCCTGTCGTATTCTCTCCAACTGGACCTGAGGAGACACACGGAGCATACGGCATTATATTATCACAAAGGAGAAGGCATTTTTAAAGGGCCTATGTTACGTTATTTTTTAAAATCTATGCCAAAATATTGCATCCTCTTCAAAAACATACCTGGAGTTTAGCTTTATATTATATTCTCTCAATCTGAAAACACCACCTTGTGATGTCATGTGGTCCACTGTGTTTTTAAACTCCATACACCTTCACTAGAATCATTTGGATGATATCAGACCCGGAATTGCCAATCTCTACTGAACTAAAGGTAAAAGTTAGCCGCTACCTTGAAAACTACCTCTACATGACATCACAAGGTAGAACTAAGCATTTTGATCCTTGGAGATGTTTGAGTAATCCTGGATTATCAATCTGTCAATGTGTGTGAATGATACAAAACAAAACTCCAGGTATGTTTTTGAGGAGGTAACAATGTTCTAACATGGCTTAAAGCTCACAAGAGTCAAGTTTGCATAATATAGGACCTTTAAATATTTGGACACTTTGAAACATTCTGTTGGTTAAATGAACTATTTCCTTAAGCGTTGTGAGGTGACTGCTGTTGTGATTTTGGAGTGAATACATTTTTTTAAATACAGTTTTTGGTTTTTGTTTTTTTGATTTTCAAAAGAAAAGTCCAAAAGAATATTATAAGAAAGGACCAGCTTTAGCATAAGTGGGGCGAGATGGTGGAGACATTTGGTAGGTTGTCATGGCCGGGAGACAAACACACAAAATCGAGATGGAACATTCACGTCACCACTACACACAAATGTTTATATTGATCATGTTCCAATACCTTTTTACTCAGGCTAAGAACCTTAATTTGTGGTTCAACATGCCAAAATGTTTGTTAATAAGGTCTTGATGATAGAGAATACTGTACTACTTATGGTGATTCACAAAGAAGACAGAGGGCCTGTTGTAGACCCTATATACATGTATGTATATACAGTAGTGTTGTCATGATACTACAATTTCAAACTTGATTTCGATACTAAGGAATAGACTTGACACTCAGTTCCACCAATCACCAATTCCGATACCACGATCATAAAAACACTCTTTATTTAGACAATAAATGTGGTGAATGTGATTTTGAACATTAAACGGTAGTACCTTATATCTGTGTAATCCCTCAGTCATCCAGGTAGGTTCCACTGTGGTCCATGGACGTATACTAGTCTATGTGGTTTTATAGCTATTCAGGAAAGGCCCCTTTCTGTGTGTGACTGTTGCTGTGTTTGGAGTGCGGTGTTTGTGGTACAGTGATTGCGTTTCCTTGTTTTACTGCAGTGACTGTGTTGCGTTGTACCTGCAGCGTTTGAGAGAGTTTGACAAAGTCCTTCTGAACCTGCTCGCTCACATCCAGCTCCGTCTGTAACCGCTGGGCTTTGGCCTTCTCATCCGCCACCTGGCTCTCCAGCGCACTCTAGTTGAGATACAAACGATAGAAACAGACAGTGGAACCAAATGAGTTCACTTTAAAGCAGAACTATTATGCAAAATTGACATTTTCAGAGCTTTTAACCATGTTATAGTTATTTCTAGGGATGCACTGATCCGATACTGGTAGTGGATATCAGTGCTGATACTGAAAAATTTGCTGGATCGGATAATGGCTGCCAAATATCGGTTCAGCCGATATCCTGGTTGGACATATAAATCAGCGCAAGAAGACTATTTCCTGGCTGTAGTCGGCTCAGTAAGTCTCATAATGTTTTGTCTTATTTTTGTTTTAGGGATATCGGTTGATATTGGGTATCAGCAGATACTTAAAGTCATAGTATTGGAATGGGTATCGAAACTAAAAAAGCTGGATCGGTGCATCCCTAGTTATTTCCGCTCACTATTTACCCACTCAAAGTTGTATTTGGAGTGATTTGTGCATGTCTGAGCAATCTAACCGCTTATTTGCATGACGCCATATTGCCGATCAACTCCTGTTTTCACTGCCACAATTTTATTTTCTCAATCAGTGATATGCGTAGGATTCGGCTGCATCGCGTAGTCATTTTGGTACAAATTTAAAAAAATCTGCTACTCGCTAGCGTGCTGTACAACTATCCAACAGAGGTGCCGAGTGCTATACGGTGCTTTGTTGTGATGACGATTATGACAGCTCCCATTGGGCACCGCAGTTTTCTAACGCAAAAGTCAGAGGACTTGCTTCTTTTATTAAGTCATTTTAGATGAACATTGCAATTTAAAATGTGCAAATTACGATCCACGGGTGTCATAGATTACAACTATATAGCAGACACAAGCACAATATGTCTTCTTTAAAGGGTTACAGTTAAAATCCACAGTTATAGCTAGTATTCCCTCATCATTAAGTTATCCAGAGTTGCATTTGATTCATGCTTGTTTGTGTAATCCTGTATTGTCCTTTTCAGCAATACCTTATTTCCGCCCACTGCCCTATACTTACTCTAGTGCCGTGTTTTTCAACCCTTTGAATCACAGCATTTTTCAAAGTGGACAAGCACATTAGCTCTGTCATAAAGTCCATCTTCTTTCACTTGAGGCTCCTTGCTAAAGTAAAGCCCGACCTTCCACAGGCCGATTTTGAAAAAGCAACCCACGCATTTGTAACGTTGCGTTTGGACTATTGTAATTCTTTGTATATGGAGCTGGACCAGGGTTTCCTGCAGCACTTACAGAATATCCAGAACACTCGTCTGCTGACAAAAACTAAGAGATGAGAGCACATCAGGCCTGTGCTGTGCAGCCTGCACTGGCTCAGTTGAAATTCAAAATGTTATTGATTGTGTTTAAATGTGTGCACTCTATGGGTCCTCTTTATTTGAGGAATTTACTGTAGCCCTGTACTCCACCCTGAGGTCAGCTGAGCAGCTCCTGCTGGCTGTGCCCAAAGCCAGGCTCAAAACCAGAGATGACAGAGCCCTTTCTGTGGCAGCACCCAGACTATGGAACGGCCTCACTCTGCCTGTCAGATCCTCTCAGTCTTTAATGCAGTTTAAGACTAGACTGAAAACCCACCTCTTCTCCCTGGCATTTAACACTAGCTAGACAGACTATCTTGTGTTTTATTGTTCTTTTCCTATGTATCGTGTTATCTTCTGTATAATTGTCATTTGTTTTTTTTTATATTATATAAATAAACTTGAATTAAACTGAACTGAATCCAAAATGGTAAACTACACAATAAAATCCATGTGAGTCCATTTACTCAAATTGCTAATTTTTTCCAAGGCACAGCTGGCAATATCTCAAGGCACACTGGCTGAAAATCAATGGTCTAGTGGACACACACAGGATAGAAACAGACAGTAGCACCAAAAGAGAAAATCTGCTGCTTACTACCCCGAAATGCCACTATGAAGAGGTGGGGGCTCTCAGGTCTGTAGTTTTGAACAGGAAAATATTATAGTTTAATGGTAAATATCCCAAAAAGAATACTATGCCTCCATTAATGTTTGTCATTTTGTATTAGCTACAGTGGAGTGCCTCGGGGATCATTGTCTGTCATAGGACAAAGGGTATAAAACTGACACAGAACGTAGCAGATGAATGAATGCCGGAGCTCACAGAAGTGCACATAATGCACTGGGACCATGTGTTCTGTGTTTTAGGACGTCTGTTGGTTAACACACTATAGCTCTATTCTCTATGCAGAGGCACTTTAGGAGGACTAACATTTAGGCAGCGGTTTGGTCCTTGGTCAGATGGGTTCAGTACCGGTTTGGCAATTTGGAAGAGCAATATTGGTAAAGCCTCTTGTATTTATTTTGTCAACAAATCTGTTGTCATAACTATTTAAACAGTTGTATTGTGTCTGGGATATTTAGTGCAAAACTAATTTATGTTTTAAGTGGTGGCCCTTAAATAGGTTATTCTTTGAGACTGAAGAAAGAGTAGAGAGTAGTGCAGCTGAGATCAGTCTAGCAATGCTTTTGGTGGAATTTTAAAGAGGTATTCTTTTAATGGCAGAGCAGTTTTCCACAGTGGCCTCATTGTAAAGTGTTCTGTAAAAGCAGGATCATCACACAAGTGTGCCGCAGGTGCAGTGGCTGTATGCAGACCTTGGCTGAGGTGACCTCAGAGATCTGCTGCTCCAGGCTGCTCTTCAGGCTCTGCACACGCTCTAGTGTCTCGGTCTTCTCTGTCACAATGCTCTGTAACTGCACACAACACAACACACACCATGTCAACATAATATAGTACACTTAGATCTGAAGCTTTAGCAACCACAATGGGCTGGAGACATCATGAGGAAAATTGTGTAATAATATATTTTGAGTATATAATATTTACTGACAACTACAGAATTAAAGGTTACAAATTTAAATGATTTGTGTTTTGAAAAGTATGTCTGAACATTTGAGCTTTTTTGATCCCCAATGTTGTTTTTTGTGTGTCTGTCCTGTTAGTTCCCTTTAGATGACAGATGCTCATAATACATAACAGAGTATTAGTAATAAGTACAAGAGCATTATATTGGCATACCTGTTCCTTCTCAGCCTTGACCCGCTCTAGCTCCGTCTTGATGCTGGAGAAGGACGCTGTGACAGGAGGAGAGGATCATTACATTAGACCAGCACTAAAACAGTAATGTTCACATGCATTCATTTAGTGTGTGCTAGATATAGTCAGAACACTGGAAATCTAATAGTCCTGTCTAATAGGCAAACAGAGCCTGAGTGAAAGTCTTACGCCTGTAGTTATGTGTCACATGGCATTGTTCTTGTTTTGAGGAGAACTGCAATAAACACTGGATATAGAATTCTTAAGATATATCATGTTTTTCCTCCAGCAGAAAAACAGATGGCATGAGGGCGTTGTGCTTAAAAATTGGAAATTAAATGTTAAAAGGCATGTAGCCTGTCCAACTCTTGTTGGTTTAAAAAATGTATTATAATCACAACTGATCTTGGGTTGCCAGTGCCTTAACCTGCAGATAGTGCACCCATTCTTAACCATAGGGTCAGGGCACTACCTAGAAGACAACAAAATCAATTTAATATCACACAGTTAATATGTGAATGGGCTCCAGATCACTTGCACATAAATGCTTGGACCCCACAGTCAAAAGGGGACATACAAGTTTTTTTCAGTATATGGACAGGCCATGTCTCATGTGAAAGCTCAGAACCTCCAGAATTCACTCACTGAGCTGCAGAGGCTGCACTAGCACTGATTTATGATGATGCTGTGGTTTTAGTGGTGGGTCTAAGGATCAGAGAGGCCCTTGCAGGTTTATTTACAGTTGGTTTTAGTTGTAGAATTTGGCAACCTTGGGGAGCTCGCTCTGCTTTCTGACTTGAAAATCAGCTCGAGAACCAAAATACTAAATGACAAAATACACAAAGTTTTTAAACAAGTTTCTTATTTCCCAGTGTACTGTAATGTAATAAGGGATTCTTGTATTCATAGCATTAATTACTGAAGCTGTCGTAAGCTTAAAAAAGCTCAAACCAAAGCCCAAATAAAAGATGTCCCCTTCTGTAGCACATCACATAAACACTGACAGTGAGTGAGCTTGAACTTGTCAAGCCGCTCCATGGTAATCAATCACACATTTACATTAATACATGCTGTTATTTAGGCCAAGCTCAATCCATTCACTGTGAATGACCCCATTCAAGACTCTAATAGTCATTTTGTATACATAAAAGTTGAAGAGACAAGGAGGAGAGCTGCATTATCACAGAGTAGGTTAGCCTAGCAAACATGTTAGTCTGACACAAACTGTGGAGCGTACCTTGTAAGAAGTCTGAATGAAAAAGAATAATGAGAAATATCAAAAGATGAGACAGAAAGACAGAAGGTACATGTGTATTAGGTGTGGTGCATCTACTACTACTGACTTATATACTTCAGTAACTTGAGTAAATAGTTTGCCTGGCATGTCCAAACTGTATCTCTCTCCATTTTTATACAGAGGGATATCAGTCTGGTCACCACTCCCACTCAGATGTTTATTTCAGTGATGCGAGTCTGGTCACTGGTGAATGTCCCAGAGTTCAGATGGGCGTGATTGACAGGTGGATTAGCCAATCAGGGACACACATGGCCAAAACAAATATGGCTGCTTACAAGGTTCATTTTATGTTTTGTCTGTTGGGTCGTATTTGGGTCATATTTTTACAGAATAATTAATTAAGTATTGTTATTCAAGGCGACAAAGGTGTTTCCTCTCCCCACCACGGCAGCTCATTTTAAAGTGCATATGACAGGTTAGATAATTTTGGTTAAGTTTAGTTTTACTTCCATAATTTCTTCTAAAACCTATTTAATTTACGCAGTAGTTTTTATATGACAAATAAAAATGACACCTTTATTTTGTTTGATGAATGTTTAAGACAAATGTGTTCCTTGCTCTTAAATTGTCTGAAAATAAAATTTTGATGAAATTTTGTGTATTCATAACATATATGCTGACAAACTAGTCCAAGAACCACATTTCAGAACATGTTTATAGAAATCTTAAGTACAGGGTTAGCCGTTTTTATGCAGAATAAAATCCGCTACACACTACATGATAACTTGCCCGATTCTTTTGGGGGCACGTGACCCTACTTTGGATCCCCGTATGCAATTTTTATTTGCATCTAAGATGACCGCTCTACAAATGATGTTCATGTTGAGAGCGGGATTTGAACCGTCAACCTTCGAATTACTGGACAAATGCTCTAACAACTGAGCTACTGTCAAAAAAAGACTGAAAAATCCTGTAGTGTGTGGTGGGCTTAAGAGGAGAGATTTTCTTGTTTGTGGAGGAAATTATGGTACTTCTAAAATTGCAGCCTTTGTAATTTGCTAATTGTGTCCATTCAAATTGGGATTTCGTTTCGATTGAGATTATTCTTGGAGCCTTAACTATAAATTCAAAACATTCGAGAACCTGTCCAATGCAATATACAGTTTAAACCCTTTTGTTGTGTTTTGTATATTGGCAGAGTGGTCCTCACCCATCTCCTCCTTGTAGCCCTCGATCTCCAGCTGCAGCGTGTCCTCCAGGTTGTCCTTGAGGCACTGCTCAGCCTGGATCTGCTCCTTCAGAAAGAGGATCTCGGCCTTCAGCTTCTCCTCTAAGTGGTCTGCTGTGGCGCGGAGGGTCACCAGGTCGCCACGGAGATGCACCACCAGGCTCTGCAGCTCCTGGACGCATTCATACAGACATGCAGGGACCAGGTCAGAAACATGATCAGAACAGATCGCAACATCGATATTGATACTTTGCAGTGACATCATGCTGGGGGTGTTCTACATGTATCTCTATTGGCGGAATGTTCAGCAGTTAACATGGTGACACAATGCACACATTAGCAGAAACTGCGAAAAAGGAAAAAAACACTACATGGATTTAAACAACACATTTTCAGGAACCTGTGATCAATACGAGAGTTGATGGTCATGTTTAGGTGTTTGATTTTCAAAAAAAAGGTGAGTGTGCCTAACTTACAAGCTAGCTAGCATTAGCCAAAAGTTTTTGACTGTAATTTTATGTGTGAGACCATGGAAGTATAATAAAATCTGGAAGGTGAACCCAAGATGGCGTTGTATTGTTTTCAATGGCCTCTACTCATTGGTGCATGGGCCCAAAAATAATTTTCTCTTCTGCATTGCTTCCTCAATGTGGGCTAGTGCCTCCCACCCATGTGACATCAGAAACAAGCACCGCGTGACCAGTTCTGTCCAATCAGAGCGATAGCTGTTAGAGCGGCGCTAGCACTGTCTCAGAGTGGGGCTAGGCTAAATCTTACAAAGCTATCTTTTAGGTGTTTTGAGAATTTAACATTTTTAAATGTTCATGTTGTGCAAATATAGAATAATCCCTACAAAATCAGCCTTTTGTCAAAGCTGTGGATGCTCTGTCAGCCAAACACCCCAGCTCCCCAGAGCTGCAGTAGCGATGCAGTGGCCACTAGTCAAACTCGCACAAGGACAGAGGGGGTGTGTCTTATCCAGTTCTTATTATAGATCCATGTGAGAGCCACAAATCATCTCATTTGTTGTAGTTCCAACCAAGTCATCTCTTTCTGGTCAAAGTAACAGAGCTTCTAACAGAGTAGTGCCTTCAGTTAGCATCACCTCTCCAGGGAATGTTGATGACATCAGCTGCAAAGTATCAACAGGAGCCAAATGTTTTATATAGTGTTTTGTCTCTGGTGTAATGGGTATGATTGTGCACATGGTGGCGCTGTTGGCTCAGCTATATGGGCCAGGGGGAAATGGGTAGAGAGCAGGTGTTGACCCCAGAAGGGCAAAATGTTTTTGACCACATAAGTAGAGTTTTGTTTGACACCGTTTACATGCACAGAGAACTAAAGCAAGCGTTGTCTGTGCTTACCCCCCATTAACGGGTCTGGAGTTTCTTTAGTAATTATAAGTCAGTTTACTAGTACATTGCCAATTATGCGTATTGTATTTTGTTTTAATAAAATGTATGCCAGTGGCAACAAAGACTATTTTACATTCAAAACCATTCCAAGTACCCCCCGGCAAGTGCCCCTAGAGGTCCCCGTACCCCTGGTTGGAAAACACTGCATGAAACAACCAAATTAAAATAATCTTTGCCCTAAACCTGTCAAACCCTCTCTTGCTCCAGTCTACAGCAGGTCAAAGAACCAAATAGGTGCAAAAAGGGGTCTACAAAATATATTTTCTCACATGCAGGAGCTGCATTCACAAGTTATCTGCTCAATGCAGCACAAAAAAGTACATTGAAGTTTCATTTTCACTTTAACGTAACAGAGCAAAACAAAACAACATGTGCTTGGTGGAGAGTCTAGTTTGTCATCTCTGTTGATCTAAAATGAGTGAGTACATGTCCATACACATGTCTAATATTTTCCTGGCTGATTCTTGCCTTGTGCAGTTGAACGCCTCTCTGTAGTCTGCAGCTAATCCAAAGGAGTGCACTGTTACATGCAGCGGGCATCCAAGTACATACCGGCTTCTCTAGATGTGTTATTGGGATTTGAACCACGTCTCCTCAGTCGTAGTTCTCGGGTTTACATGCATTTTGAAAAATCGATTTTCCTGGCGTGCATGTAAGCGTAGTGACTGTTGTCATGTTTTGTGGATACTAAGCCCATGGATCATTGTATTTTGCACCGCTATGGAATAAACGGATGATATTTGCAACTTTGATCCTTTCACAATATGAGCCTGTGAAGTGCTGGCATGACTGTCCTGGACTATTGGTGGTGACTGTGTTTCTGTATACAGGTGGTCTTATAGAGAGTAGAGAATGTCAAACTGGCAGTCAGTGGTTTGAGCATGTAAAGACTTTGTGTGAATCACAGAGTGGGAGGGCGCGAGTGGGACGAGGTGAAGGGAGCCAAACTGAAGCTCAACTCACAAATAGATCCTGGTGAAAGTGGTACAACAATATCAAATATAGGGCATACAAGAGCAGTTGCACCAATGGATGCATTTATATAGAAAAGTAGACACAAAATATTACCTATTATAAGTTTAACTCAGTGTGGATAATTTAACTGGCCTAATCCAGTATAAACAGATACTGGAGAAGTACTCTGAAACCTGCTGCATGTAACGGTGCAGTCCAGTTTACATCAGGCGCAGACTGGGAGAGGCATTCAACTGCACATGTATACAGCCAGGAACATATTAGACCTGTGCCTGAATGTGGACTTGCTTTAGGTCAGCAGCAATAATAAACTACAGTCCCTGCACAGCGGAGTAGCGCATTTTGTTTTGATCCATTATGTTAAAAGTGAATGTAAAAACTACTGGAGCGTCAATTGGTGGTATTCATGGTGGATTTGAAAATGTGACGTCATACTGGCTGATGGGGGGCAAGAGCCAGAATTCCCCAATGATTATGTAGCGTGGTCCACTCTAAGGGCACTACAGTTACATTATATTTAGCCATTCACAGATGTTAAACCTGATCATTTCTATTAGTGAATAGACTTATAATCCTCTTGTATTATAACAAAAATCTGCATTTTAACAATATTCATTTTAGCTGCCCCGCATCTGAATATTATTGGCTAATAGAATGTTATGATCTCATCAGAAACCCAGCAATGTGTTTATTTGTGTGTTTATATGTATGATAGCCATTTATATTAGCATTTAAAGCTGAAAAGTTTGTGCTAATGCTAAATTACTAAACACATCTGAACGTCTTGTAGCCCCCTGTTCGCACCTATTAGGTTATGTGACCTGCTGTAGACTGGGACAAGAGTGGTCTGACAGCTTTTGGGGAAAAGACAATTTGAATTTTGTTGTTTAGTGCACTCAACAGTTCTCTGTGCACGTAAACGTAGTGATGACTGTGGTGATGACTGTGGTGGTGACAGGGCACTTACAGTGACAGAGGTGGGCATGCTGAAGTCCTCTTGTTGCTGCAGCTCTGTGTGCAGTCGGTGTTTGCCCTGCAGGTTCTCATTGTCTCTGTGCAGACGGCTCAACTCCTCTACCAACTGCTCCCGGGACTGCACCAGCACGCTCTGAAAAACAATAGGTTTGCCAGCTTTGTGGTGACATTACATTGACTTAAATACATTTTCTGGAGACTGATGCTAACCTTAAAAGAGATGTACCTGAGCCTGTACCCAATTTTTTCTCCTGGATGTGAGCAAAATGTGTCTTTCCTCAGTACAGATATATTGTATAAGCAGCTCTTGAGGTCAAAATAATTCTGCTGTGTACTGACTGCATCTAATTTTAAAGCATTTTATTGTGCAATAATTAGGAAGTGTGTGGCTGCATCTAATTTAAAGCATTTTATTGTGCAATAATTAGGAAGTGTGTGGTTAGCATGCTAGTTGTTGTTAGCGTTACCATGACAGCAAACTCTGCTCTGGTCTCATCGCAGTAAATAATTAGGAATAAGTTTAGATCACTGCAAACCGTTTAAAATGAAGTAGTTTAGTTTTTCACATTTTTAAGACTGTAAAAATCACATACAGAATCTTAATTACCTAATTATAATTACTACTTGCTTAACCTTAACCCAATTTAAGTCATAATTTTAAATCATGTTTATGGTCCCCATGAAGTGACTGTATACAGATTTCAGTCCCCACAATGTGAAGACCTGCCCAAGCACAACACCGGACATGGAACACAACACATGACAACAGCGGAGGCTCATCCTTCAACAGTGACTCACAGTGCTACAATTAGCAAACAGTTTGTACATTCCTCTGGAGCAATGCAAAATTATTTCATATGGAAAAATATATTATTTAAAGTGCATATGACAGTGAATATTTCACTCAAATGTAGTTGTTCAATGTAAGATGTTACTAAAAATTGTACCTAGTTTTTTTCAATTTTTTCTATTACAATTTTATTTTTGTTTTTTTTAATAATTTTACTTGCTGGTTGGACTGATGTGACATATGTAGAGGTAAATCCACAACGGTTACCTAGCAACCATAATGCTAACAAGGGGCAAAAACAGTTATCTAAACTAAAATAGTTATGGCTATGAATAAATGACTACACCTTTATTTTGTTAAATCAATGCTTAAACTGTCAACTGTAATTTTGTACTTTTCTTCTAAACTTTTTTCCACAAACTGCCACTCAACTGATGTAAAACTATGATAAATATTTACCACAGGTACGTTCCCACCAAGCCAAGTCATGATTAGAAAAACATGAAAACCTGTCACATGCACTTCATGTATAATAAGGCTGGCTGGAGACTGACCATCTGCTCCTGTGTGCTTCGCTTGGCCTCGCTGAAGGCCTGCTGTAGTGTGCCCAGCAGAGACTCAGACTCCTGCACTCTCTGCGTCAGCGCCGCCACCTAAAACAAACAACAAACAGCACAACAGTCAGGAGGAGGTCACGCACACCAAGGGTTAGGAAGAAAGTGTCACATGACCCTGATGGAGTCCAGATGCCCTGGCTCTGCTGTGTGAGGATCATGTGAGGTGAGGAGAAGTCAGGTGACTACTTACAGAGCAGAGACACTGCTCCTCCTCAAATGGTGGATATACATTCACAACTTTAAATTATTACTGCTTATTGTTGAAAATTATCAGTGGACTTTGCTATCAATTTAGCAAACCATGAAATCATACTTTTATTTTAAAATTTCTAAAAGGATACCAAATCTACAGAACACCAGTGACAGTAGCAAAACTAGATTCTACAGTTCAGATTCATTCACTTAAATTAAATTAGGCCTGAGTCAACTGGCCGGGGCTATTAAAATTGCTGTTTCTTATTATTATCATGCGACACATTCTCATGAAGTGATTTTTACAGAAATTTGGAGGATGGTCAGGACCAGCAAAAATCCTGTTTGAGAGGGTGAACTGGACATGTCCAAAACAAAATAGTTTAACAGTATCGAGTGATAGAGCAAAGCCGAGACAAGCCTAAACCGACAAACAGGAAGTCGGCCATACTGGATTGAAATTTTGAAACTGAAATTAGTCCCAGGGTTTTTACCCAAATAAGTTAAAACTTGGTCCAAACCATATTGAGACATGGAACATCAATAATCATCACAGTGTTTTGGATACTCTTTATGGTTTTTATGTAGCATTCCGGCAAAAAACATGCTTTTGAATAAGCTGTAGTTTTGGGAGTAAATGAAAAGTAAATTAATGCCTTTTAACTTATAAGAAAGCTGTTTACTAGTACTTGTGCTTCGTTTTTTTGCACAAGATCCTAATAATAAGCTTTTACCAGTACCACACCCTTTTTTAGTTGATTAATCAATGCACAGGATTTTAGCTGACTAAGAATTTCTTTAGTCAACTACAGCCCTGATTCATATTTAAATATTGTTTCAGATTCTCTAGCATCAGCACATTAAAATAAGGCCAGGAGGATGAATTAGTGAGGGTTGAATTGTAAAATGCCATAGGAGCATAGTGGGACAGAGCTTCTCTCCCCAGGTCAGTGCTGATTGTGGACATCATAAGAACATATGGCGTGGAGTCCTTAGAACAAAGCAGCAGATGGGTCTTGCTGTTCACTGTAGTAAATATTCCACAGTGATTTTGCTTCTGAATCAGCTGTGATGCTCCAGGCAGCAGCACCGCCAGGACCATGACACAAGATTACCTACACTGCGTCACCATGGCAACACGGCCTCAGGGACATGCTCTGATCTATGCTCACAGTACAGTCCAAAAAGGAGATGTCATGAGCTGTTCTGGTTTTGTTAAAGAGAGGGTATTATGTAAAATGGACTTTTGGAACTTTCTACCATGTTATAACGTTCCCTTGTCAAAAACATACCTGAAAAGGTTTTTGATGTCATCCATGCATGTTTGAGTATTTTAGCGATCTCTCCTGGGCACTATTTGAACCCTCCCCACAGTTAACAGTGCAATTCTGTCCAGTACTCATCCCACGTCACCCTTGTTCCCACACAGCCATGAGACAACGCATGAGACAAAATACACTACAACTTGACAAACCTGATGCAATATGCAATAGTTTCAAACTAATTAAACATTTGAATATGTTGTTTTTGGCAATGACAGGCAGATCGGTGCAGCGTCTGCAGTGATGCGGTCGCTGTATCGATCTGTTGTGGTGAAGAAGGAGCTGAGCCGAAAGGCAAAGCTCTCGATTTACTGGCCAATCTACGTTCCGACCCTCACCTACGGTCATGAGCTTTGGATAATGACCGAAAGGACAAGATCGCGGATACAAGCGGCCGAAATGGGTTTCCTCCGCAGGGTAGCTGGGCGCACCCTTAGAGATAGGGTGAGGAGCTCGGTCACACGGGAGGAGCTCGGAGTAGAGCCGCTACTCCTTCACGTCGAGAGGAGCCAGCTGAGGTGGCTCGGGCATCTGTTCCGGATCCCTGGGAGAGACCCAGGACACACTAGAGCTGGCCTGGGAGCGCCTTGGGGTCCCAGCTCTGGAGAACGTGTCTGGGGAGAGGGAAGTCTGGGAGACCCTGCTTAGACTGCTGCCCCCGCGACCCGGCCCCGGATAAGCGGAAGAAAATGGATGGATGGATGTTTTCGGCAAATATAGCATTTAGGTAACATGGTGATATATGGGGTATTAATTGCTAACACATTACATATTTAGAAGTGTAATACCCCCCTCTTTAAAATACTTCTTAGCATTGGTATGTCACATTTTATAACTTTAAAGAATGTACATGTAATAAGTGTGTTGTTGGGCTGCAATAATCGCAGCTGAATCGAAATCTCAATTTGAATCGGCACAATTAGTAAATTACAAAGGGTGCAGTTTTTTAAGTACTATAATTTCCTCCACAAACAGCAAAATCTCCGGTCTTATTCTGCATAAAAACTGCTAACCCTGTAGTTTAGATCTCTACAAACATGTTCTGAAATGTAATTCAGATTTCAGTGTTTTGTCAGTTCTTCTGGACGTGTTTAAAATGTGAACTCTGAACAGAATTAATATTAGTATTAGCATTACTATTAGTATTACCATTAGTAAAACATAAATCATAATACTTGAGCGCACCTGAATATAGGCCACACCAGCTAAATTTTAAAAGAAAATTAATTTTGTACATATATAGGCCGCACCCGAATATAAGCTGCATGTTACAAATATGTTGTAACGTGAGATATTTACACAGAAAGACGGTACACAGAGGTTTTTTTGAGTAATCTGCAGTACGGCACCAACACGGCATCAACATGGGATGAACATGCCTTCGTGTTTAGAAAATAAAATTGCACCAACACGGGCCATCTGCTTTTATTTCCTCTGAAAGCTTTTGTCGTCTTTTTACGTTGACTAAGTTCTTCCCTCTGCCGCCTCCAACATTGCACCATTGATTCTTTAATGCCAAGCTTACATGCAGTAGCTCTATTTCCTTCTTTGATGACCAGATCCATTGCCTTTAACTTAAAAGCTGCATCATCTGCATTTCTTAGATTGTTTTCCATGATGAGGGTGTGTGCATGATGCAGAAAATGACAGTTCAAAATCAAAACTAGTGTATTCTTCAGTGCATAAGTGAGACAGACGTGGTGGCCATTAGCCAGTAAAAATCTGTAAATTAGCCGCACCGTTGTATAGGCCGCAGGGTTCAAAGCATGGGAAAAAAGTAGCGGCTTATAGTCCGAAATTTACGGTAGGGATTTTTTTCCAAATAATTCAGCCCTAATTGGTATAACTTCAAACAATGTATATAAAGATGTGCCATCTTTCAGCACCTGGGATTCTCTCTGATTAGCTGTACAAAATTGCAGTAATTTTATCAGCAAAGTTCCCCCACATCACGTCAGAGAACAGCTGGAATTTTACACACCTAACAGCAAGGCCAAATTTATGCAGAAGACAATGCAGCTCTGAATGGAGCAGAGCACCCACACCCAGCCATTGACACAAGTGTAAAACTATGTGAGCAGAACAGGCTTCACATGACCTCATTGTGGCTCGGGTTCGAAAGGGAAGTGAAAATAATGTGTAGTGTTTTGACATTTTGAGAAAGCACAATTATTATGGTATAAAGTCTGATTGGGATCAAATTGTTTACCTGATGAATTACTGATGAGGCATTAAAGAACACATTATTACAATACATCATTACTTTTTTGACTTGTTAACCATGTTATATTGTTGTGCTCTTGTCAAAAAAATACCTAGAATTGTATTTTGTTTCATTTACTCATTCATCCAAAGTAGTCTTCTCTGAGCCTTAAAAATGCTGTTTGCTTTTGCCCAGTTTAGTTACAACATGGATAAAACTCCGGACTTCTCCTGCATAGTGTTTAAACCAGGGCGCCATCACAACACAATCGGCGTGCATTCCACTAATGAAACTACTGCACATCGCATCAGGTTTGTGAAGTTGTAGTGTATGGTTTTGTATCCTGCTCTTATGTGTTTATGAAAAACTGCCGTGTAGGAACAAGGGTGACGAGGCTTGAGGGCGGAGCCTTGTTCAGGCTCATACACCTAACCATAAGGAGGGTTAGAATAGAGCCCAGAAGAAATAGCAAAATTACTCAAACATGCATGGATGAAATCTAAAACCCCTTCAGGCATGTTTTTTGACAGGGGAACAACGTTATAATGTGGTAGAAAGCTCCAAAAGTCAATTTTTCATAATACCCCTCCCTTAAAAAAACATTTGCCTCATCTGAAACAACAACACTGTGCAAGAATAAAAACTACAAATACAGATACTGATATAGGGTCAATCAATTCATGTAGACTGTCTACAGACAGCTGTTGGCTCCAAAGATCTCATAGTGTCTGTTCTATATTTACTTGAAGAATAAATAACAGATCATATATTTGGATAAGCTGTGTCAAAAAATATCAGCTTTGAGTCTATGTAATGGTATTAAAATAGAATGACGGCACAATGCTACTCTACGAAGTTTACCTTTGGTGTCCCTTTTGCGCTTGTACACAAAGTTCAACCCAAAGTTCCACCCAAAAATGGTGTCATAATGCACATTTGAGAAGATGATATGGCGACTTAGAATACTGTAGGCAACACCCTCCCCTTTAGCAGCCTCTAGTTAAAATGCTGCGTAGTAAAATATCATAACTGATGCCAGTTCTTAGTCTGCATGTTTTTATCTTTAAAACATGCTGAGTTAGCCTGGATCAGGAGGAGCGCACTTGTCCAATAACCATTTGTGTTGCATAATACGCAGCAAAAACCCTGATAGTGACGGAATAAAAAAAATCTAACATGCAGATTATTGATTGAAATATTAATGATAAATGTGAGGACATTATTTTCACTCTGGTGCTACGCCTGTACATAAACAATTGTTCAGTAATATTTAAGCAAAAAAAAAAAGCCCACTGATGAGATAGGTTACAATGAAGTTGTGTCAAAGCAAAAATGGTCTTGTTGCAAACCTTAGCTGTGGTCTCTTCGTTGCCCAGTTTGATGGACTCCTCTAGGCTCTGTTTCTCTGTCATGGTCCTCTCCAGCTGGTCGTTGGCCTGCCGGAGCATCTGTTGCAGTTTCTTCACCTGGGAGGGAGTCAGAGTAGTGGTCAGGATGATCATGTGAAGTGAGGCATGTTACAGTATGAGACCTGGCTTATGAAATCAAACATTCTTAAGTCAAAAAGAGAGCCAAAAAAAAAAGAGCCAAAGAACAGATCGAATATAAATGACTTATTTTTTATTCTAAAATTTTCATGATTATTATTTTTTAGCTCTTATTATACTGTGATGTGAATAATCAGGATTTTCGATTAACCTAATAAACCTGACATCCCTGTTTCAGACATCGACACTCACCTGGTCGCGCGTGTCCGCCTCCTGTCCCTGAATGGCTTGAAGCTGCTTCTCATAGTTAGAACACAGCTCACACCTGCGGCCCAGCTTACGGCCAGCGTTCTTCAGCTGGGAAATAGACAGACACTATTTTAGATGCATTATTCAGGTCTATGCCTTAACAAGTAAATCAATAGGTGGTTCATAATGGCCATTAACCCAACCCACCCATTTTGATTGCTTTGGTTGCTAAACTAGGGCTGCATAATAGGAGGGACATCAACAAAGACAAAAACAAAAATAAAACATGGCTTAGTTAGTTTTTTGAAAAAACAAAGAAAACAAAGAGTCCAACAGGGCGAGTCAGGATGCTAAAAGTGTGAAATCACTCATTAATGGCTTGAATGACTATGCTAACTAGGACTCAGACACAGTGCACACTTAGGGTAGCACAATAGGCCTAGCCTACAAACAGAAACCTATTGTAGACAATAGGTTCTGAGTTTCAGTGTAGTTAGCTCCTCCCTGCAAGTAGATATAAGGCAGTGCCCACCAGTGATCTGACCAGGACTGAAGAAGCGGCTTAGATGAGCAGCGAAATGTCTTCACTCCTACAACTTTTTGTCCAGTTGTCAGATTTTATTTTTTCTGTAATATAGACCTCTGCAAACATGTTTTGAAATGTCCCTGTGTGTCAGATGCCCTCCCTGTGTCTCCATGGGGTCTTATTCTGTCTAAAACCTTCTAACCCTGTACTTCATACCTTTACAAACATGTTCTGAAATGCATGGGATTCTTGGGTTAGTTTATTCACTTTTTCAAACGTTAACACTTTGGGGCAAATTTATAATACGCAGTATGAACTTAATTAGGATTTTAAACATACTTTTTAATTCTCATAACACTAATAATAATTTAACACAGGCCCTGCCTGTTACGAGGTTAGTGTCTGGTCAAGGGACGGAAGTTATCACAGCTCTGGCTGCCACAGTAACGTATTAGCTTCTGTTGCTATGAACAGTGCTAAAATGTTATATATTTGACTGTTTTATTTTATGGTGCAAGTTGGGATAAGGCAAGGGTAGGTGACACATTTTTTTAAAAGTTACTTCTGCTAAGATTTTCCTCACCTTAACATAGTCATGATCTTATCCTTAACCAAACCCTAACCTTAACTATAACTATAGTTGGTAGTGATGTTCGGTGTCGCACCTCTTGCTGCAGTAGGTTCCACTCGCTGTCACTGACCAGCCTGTAGCCAGTAGGGGGCAAATAGGCTGTATCAGGGGCCTGGGAGATACTGGAGAGCAGGGAGGCTGTCTCCTCCTGCTCCGGCGTCATAGCTTTGATGGCCTTCTCCTGGTCTTTGGTCAGGAGGAAGTGACTGGCTGTCAGTTTGATGGAGTTCAGAGAGGACGCGTCACCGAAGCTACTGTCCGCCACGCCGTCCGCCCCCACCAGAGGCCCAAAGTCCGACTCATCCAGGTGGCTGGCGGACTTGGCTTTGTGGTTGTGCCCGCCCAGGCCTTGCTGAGGTGAGGTGGAGGAGCCCAGGCTATCAGTGGACTGCACCCTCCTCAGGTTGTCCTTGTACGGGTCCACTGGCATCCCCGCTCCCACATCTGTGTCCAGAGAGTGCATAGAGCCGTGTGCACTGTGGTTAGCCTGAGACTGCAACACAACACAGGGGTTTTTAGACACATTGTCCTTCCTCATGGGTCATTATGTTATATTTTGGACATTTTACATCACAATATTGATCTAAAATGACTAAAAGAAACAAGTCCACTGATTTCTGGGTTGGAAAATTGCAGTGCAAATTGCATGTTTTAGTTTAAACTTTTAGCCCCGCCCATTTAGTCCTTTCTGCCACTGTGTCATTGCACCATGAAGCAGAAACAACTGTCTGATATAGTGTCATGCAGTTTATAGTTCTCCAATCTCTGCTACCATTTGTATTTTTGTCACTCTTGAAAATGCACGTGACAGAGAAAGACATGTTTGGGATAATGTCAGGCAGGTGATTTCCCAAGATTCTAAGTAACAATGTGCCTGATTGGATGAAAAAACCTGTCCCTGTCTGTATTAGTGATGGGACTTTTGGCTCATTTATAGGATCCAAATCTTTTGGATCCACTCATGACAGAAGCCAAAGTGAGAACTCATTTTATCTACAAACTAATGACAGAGAGAAATGACCAAGGTTCAGATTTGTCTAAAATGGTTCAAACTGAGAGTGGGAGTGTGTTTACCCTTTGAAATGACTTAGAATCTAAATAAAATGTTTCACTACAATAACAATAACTTTAAAAATAACTTATTATGATGCCAAATATGTTTTTCTGTGCACAAAGCTCACGTTGCCTGCTCTGCTTCTGTGCTGATTCTTGTGTTGGTTCAACGTTAATTAGGATAAAAATGCATAAAAATCTGAAAGAAAAAGATTCAGTTCTTTTCGAAACTGAGATAATTTATATCATAATTAATAATAATAATAATACATTTAAATAATACCCAAGAAAATGCTATGTAAAATGAACAGATTATATTTTAGTCTTTTTTCTTATTTAGCAGATTTTACTATACAATAGGGATGTCAATATTAACCGTTTTTTCAATTACCGCAAATATTTTTAGCCATAGTAGGTTAATCGTAGGGGTTTTAGAAGCTAAGGTACATTGTAAAAACATCTCTCAGGGTGCAATGTGGGGTGCAACGTGGAGTGCAACTCTAACTCAATAATCGAAATTCAAAAATTTGATGTCGTGATCTCCCTACTATACAATGCATGATGTAAAGAGCATTTATCTTGACAAGAATACATTAAAATGAGGTACAGGCCCTTTAACTATAATCACCATTAGCCTGTGCCTTTTAAGTAAGAGATTTTTGAACTTGTGTTAAAAAAAAGATATTGAGGACACTTTCCCTCTATCAGAGCATTAGCAAACAGACAGAGTGGAGCATCTCACAAAGGACTGCCACGTGACGCACCTCCTCCACGCTCAGAAACAGCTCCTCCGTGGGCTCCGTCATGTCTGCTGTGTCCTCCTCGTGCAGCTCCTTCACCAGACTCAGCCTCTGCTTCTCATCCTCCTCCTGAACACAGTGCATAAAAAAGCACTTGTCTATTACTATTAATTTTCTAACATGTTGCCCTTTAAAATTGAATACTTAAAAAAAATAAAAAGAGCTACAAAGCTCTCTCAAAGGTAGATAAATATAATAAAGTATAAATCCCTGAAGTAGTGTTGAGGCCATGCCAGTGAGTACCTGGCAGGGTTGTCAAAAATATTGAAAATCTGACACTAATCGATACTAAAACTAGTATCAAAACTAGATACTCATTTAAACACGAATCAATACTAAAAAGTCACATTCACAGGACAGAAATGAACCTTTCCTGAATAGTTTTAGAATAATCTTGAGCTGTAGACTGTGTAAAGAAGTGGACTAAGGGAGTGTGACATCACCTATAGCGCTGGGCTCCAGCCAAATGAAGCTCATCGAGACTAGCAGTTATAGGGGCAAATTTGGAGCCGAGTTCTATATTTGGACTTCCAACCACGAGTATCATAGCAACCAAAGAGCCAGTCCGGAGCAAGGCTGTTGAAGGTAATGCCCTTTCCTGCCCACACCTCTGGTTAAGCAGAGAGCGGGCGCTTGGCAACGCTGTTAATGAAACCTGTTGCTAACAGGAGCCCTGCCCCCACCTCTGGTTAAGCAGAGAGCGGGCGCTTGGCAACGCTGTTAATGAAACCTGTTGCTAACAGGAGCGACCTTTTGGAAAGAAGGCATCTGATTTGTCTGTTATTAATGTTCATATCTTGATTTACGGACAAAATAGCAAAATAAAAAAACGTTTATAAAAGAAAGTACTACAATTTAATGGTCAGATTGACTGGTCATTTTTTACATTTTTCCAATGATGTTTATGTCGAGAGTGGGATTAGAGCCATAGACCTTTCAGTGGATGAACACTACCACCCCCCCCCCAAATTTTAGTATCGTGACAACACCAATACCTGGTCCTTCTTCTTCATCTCCTCCACCTGGCGTAGCTGCTCTGAGGACAGCACGCTCTCGATCCTCTGCATGTCCCTCATGAGGAGCCTCTGGGACTCTAGGAACTGGTCGTTGGCCCTCTGCCACGTGTGTTTGAGCTGGTTATGCTGCTGCCGCTCCAGCTCTAGCTTATGACACACTGAGCCCACACAAAACACCAGGGTTAACATGAGAGCACAGGCCAGGCTCTATGATAATTACTAAATCAACTTATCACTCAATATTTATTTTTTTCACACTAGTGGGAAACGTTTTCTTAATATGATGTAGTATTAGGCCTGTATGATGACATTTGAGTTGAGCTGTAGATGGTCCAATAATTAACTTACATGACACATTATAGACACTAGAACTAACTATAGTGTTTCATTATACTATTTATATATTGCTGACCACATTAGGTTTAAAGTGTGTATGACAGGTTTTGATGACTTTTGAATTAATTTGGTGGGATAATACCTGCTGTAAATATAAATAATAGTTTTACACCAATGATGAAGCAATTTGTGCAGAAAAGTTGAAAAATATGATGAAAATTACAAGAAGTAGAGAGTTCCATATTGGTCACAATGATCACAATGGGAGAATTCTATCCAAAAATGTGGCACAGTTTACACAAAAACATTTTTTTCTGATACTTTAAGCATTGTTTCAACAAAATAAAAGGTGTTTTCTTGTATTTTTATTTGTCAAATAAAAACTGATGTGTATTTTACAGGAGTTTTGGCCCAGTGTACAGCATGCTTGCTAGATAACAGTTATGGAATTCCCTATGGTGATGGCATGACTTCCAACTAGTAAAATTTAAAATCTAAAAAATTCCCAAACTGGGAAAAAATGTTTTACATTTTTTGTAAAATCTTAAATATAATGATGCTTTAAATATAGATACTTTAGTATGAGTAGTCTAACCTGTCATATTCACTTTAATACACTTTTACTGTGTTTATCCTGCTTTAAGGTTATTGTGAAAGTGGTATAAATTCATTTCAGTATTATCGTTTATTGTGATATTTTCAGAATCAATATATCACACTTCAAAATTTGTTATGGTGACAGGCCTACCTTCATGGAGCTCTCTGCGCAGCTTCTCAGCATCCTCCTGCAGCACAGACTTCTGAGTGTTGAGCACTGCCACGTACATCTCCAGGTCTGTGCGACATGACTTCTCTGCCTCCAGGACATGGTTCAGCTCCTTCACCTGACAATACAAACACCGCAAGTGCATTTCAGTTCAGTCAGATGGAAAACAAATGAGAAAGGCTTCATCAAGTGTCTTTAATTTGACACCATTATTTAAGTGTATTGCATTAGGGCTACAAGACGAAATTCAATCAAAATTACAAAATTACAATTTGAATGGACTCATGTAAGATTGTATGGTCTAGAACTGACCTTTGAGGCCTCCAGCTCCTTGACCCTCTCCTCAGATGTGGCCAGTTTGGCCTTTAAAGCAGCAATCTCCTGCTCCATGGGCATCACCACCGACCGCAGTTTCTCTGCATCCTCCTGGGCCTGTAACACATTTTTACATTACATACATACATACATACATACATACTAGTACTACTGCTACTGCTACTGCTACTGCTACTTCAGTAAGGCTAACAAAAGTTTGCCTTTTGTAGTCAGACTAGTCACTAAAAGCACCACATTCCTGGAGGAAAGCCCGGATTTAGTTGATGTGTGCATTATAGTACTTCAGGTTAGTATGGTTACTTCATAGGCATTTATTCTGTGCTGTAATACTTCATGAAGCATTCTGCATTCACTCCAATTTG
>KN481497.1:41454-57304 GCA_000787095.1 Periophthalmodon schlosseri
CTTCTGTGTCTCCAGTCTGCACAACCTAAGAAATGGTACCTTCTTCATCTCATCCTCCAGGTTCTCCTCCTCCTGCCCCCCTATGAGGCGCCTCCTCAGGTCTCCCACCTCCCTCTCCATGGTCTCTCTGTACTGGTTCCACTGGGCCCGCTCCTGCTCCAAACGCTGGTGGAATTGCACCTCGTACTCACGCACAGTGTCTGGAGGAACAACAGTCTGAATGAAGTACTGCTCTTTCATGAAACCAGTGTAAACCCAGTAGCGGCAAATATTTGGAGTACTGATAAAAAGCATGCTTACAATTAGGTTATAGGCATACAGAAATAAATATAACATTCTTTTGTGTGTGTGTGTGTATTATTAAAAAAAAAATATATATATATAATTTATTAAAGCCACAGTATGTAACATTTTAGCCAAAAAAGGCACATTTTTTTCACTTTTGTTCTGTTTATTACACTAAAAAAACCTATGAAAACATGCGTCCTTATTGTGAGTGGGCTCGCATCTCCACAAACCTGACTGATTTGGCCTGGAGCAGGGTCTCCTCCCACTTGTTTCTATGGAAATGTTGCAGAAAGTTACATAGTGTAGCTTTAAATAATTTCTACTAGTAACCCCAAGTTTTGATGCAGAAAGTAGTAAACATAAAAAAAGAAACAATGAATGAGAAGTCTGTAATCCCTCAGTCGTCCAGGCAGTATCCATAGCATAAGAAAATTCAATTCTGTCAACCGGACTATTGAATGAGAAGTTTTGACTGGTAGTGTAGATCGGAAAATAGCATTATATAGGCCCTCTGCCGGCAACAGTGAGACTTTTTCTACACGTCTGCAGAGAAGTACAATTAGGTTCATTAGGTCTTCTATATTGATTATACTTTAGATTCTTATGTATAGACCACTATTTTCACACCTTGACAGTTTGGGCTGCAATCTGCCGCCTTCCACACAAGTGTCCTGTGATGGTGCGGTGATGTGTCTGGTCAGCTGATTTAAAGAGATTTTTGGCACCATTTTCCTGCTTGGAGCAGTAGGACAGCAACGCTAGTTTACTGCTCCCTATGTTAAGCTAAGGTCATAAGTGCAGAGAGCAACAAGTACCATCGCTGAATCAGGCAGGCCATCAAGATCTGGAAACAGGCCCACCAGGCTGTAAATCGGGATGAGGGGGCGTACCAAGTTTCTTACACCTGGGATAAAGTTCTGAAAAATGTCAGACTGCAGATGGTGCTGCCGTCCTACTGCTCCAAATAGGAAGACAGCTCCAAATTGTGATGGTATGAAACAAATAGAGGTCTGTACATAACAATCTAAAGTATAAGTATAACATCTACAGAGTGCTTTTTCTTGTATTCCTTATGTTTCAAATCCAGAGTGCTGTGTACCCTTCATGATGGCTTGCAGAGATGCCACCTCCTCCTGCCACTGGCTGCGGACCTGGTCGATGGCCTCCTGCTTGGTATTCTCCGACACTGTGGCCACGGCTTTAATGGTCTCCATCTCAGCCCGCGCCTGCTCCAGCTCCGCCTGCACTGATGACAGCTCCATCTGAGAGGTCTCCAGAGCCAGGGTCTGCCTCTTCAGCTCCTCTGCACACACACACACAGCACAGTCACGTCACAACTCAATACGTCTCGGTCAAGATTATTACAAGATTATTTTTGGGGAATTTTGATCTAATTGGTCAAACTTCTTTTCCAGGGTGTTGGAATCCATTTATAATCCAGATAATGATTAAAGGGCCTGTACCATAGACTGTATAATATAATGGACATAGCTAACCTGCTAGCCGCCGCGTTCCAAATAGGATGTGATCATGGGCTGTGCTTCCGGCTCCATCAACTCTGGTTCCAATTCACTTTACATTCAAAAAATGTCACCCCCCTCTCTGTAACTGCTGCTGTCAGACTCGTCACTTTGTTTTTAAAATGTTCATATTCACCCTTTCTACGTGATCCTGGTATTTTTATTTAACTAAAATTAGGTCCCTCTAACATTAGCAACAGGTTTGATTGACAGCATTGCTAAACCGCCCACCCTGCCATGGGTGACGTCACACTCAGTGCACTTCTTTATACAGGCTATGGCCCGTACGCAATTTTTTTCCCCATGTATTTGAGCAACATTTTTCTTGCTCCAGTACAGATATACTGTATAAGATGCTCTTGAGGTCAAAATAATTCCACCGTGTGAAAGCATTTTCTTGTCCAATAATCAGGAAGTGTATGTTAGCATGCCAATTAATGTTAGCATTACCATCATGACAAAACAATGTACTCAATTTTTCCCCATGTAAGTACAAAATGTGCCCACCCCAGTATAGATATATTGTATAAGCAGCTTGTGTGGTCAAAATAGGCCAGCTGCTTGCTGTCTGCATCTAAGTAGAAAGCATTTTATTGTCTGATAATCAGTAAGTGTGCAATTTGTGTGCAGAGGCTTGTTCTAGACTCTTGTGTGGCCTACCTTCTTTGGAGAGGTAGAGCTCCTTGAACTTGGCCCTCTTCTGGTTGAACTCTGCCTCCAGCTGCTGTTTGAGGCGGAGCAGCTCAGCCCTGTCCTGCTCCGGCATCTCTGCACAAGTGAAGGGAAAATGTCAGTCAACACAATATACTGCATTCAAATATTTTGGTTTTTTTTTCTTATCACTGAAGAATCATATCTAATAGGTTGGATTAACACGACATGGGTTAAGGATAACAAAGTCAAGGTTTTGGAGTGGCCATCACAAAGCCCTGATCTCAAGCCTACAGAAAATTTATGCCTGAAAAGGCATGTGCGAGCAATGCGGCTTGCAAACTCAGCTCAGTTACACCAGTTCTGTCAGGAGGAATGGGCCAAAATTCATTCATTTTTTCTTTTAAAATCCTTTTAATCTTTTCATTATTTTGTAATTTAGCAAATAGAAATAATTTTGGTAATCGTAATTGACCTAAAACTGGAAAAGTTTGTCTGATGTCAAACAGTGAGAAAAAAAGTGTATGAATCTTTTTATATAGTGTATGTAAACATCTGGTTTCAACTGTATATAATAACAACTGTGAATGCAACCTGTTTGCAATAAGACTTTTCTATAGGATGTTGTACATGTAGTTTAGACCTCTACAAACATGTTCTGAAATGCATGGGATTAGTATTAGTTTAGCAGTTCATATTTTAAACTTCTCTCTCAAATGTTATTAATTGCTCACACATTTAGATGTATTTATTTAGATCACCATGTTACCTTTTATTGTTCTGAAAATGCTATATTTGCAGAAATCATGAGTGAGTCCCTTTGCTTCCCACACCAAGTCACTCCCCCTTCAGAGCGCTATCACAACACAATCAGCGTGCATCCCACTAATGAAACTATGGCACATCGAACCAGGTTTGTGTAGTGTATCTTTTTGTATCCTGCTTTTGTATATTTATGAAAAACTGCCATGCAGGAGCATGGGTGACGTAGGCTTGTGGACTGAGCTTTGGAGAGAATCGTACTGCCAACCGTAAGGAGGAGAGAAACAAGGCCCAGGAGAGATCGCTAGGTTATTCAAACATGCATGGATGACATCTAAAACAACTTCAGACAATTCTTTGATGAGGGAACAACATAACATTGTAAAAAGCTCAAAAAAGTTAATTTTGCATAATACCTCCTCTTGAAGAAAAAAAAAAATCCTCTTTAATACTGCAGTATTATTTGACACTATGACATCCCCACAGCCACTGTTTGGGGTCTGGGTTAATGTTCATCACATGCTCAAAGTGAATCATTTGTAGTCTTGTAGTCTTTTATTACCCGTTTCAGAGTCAATCCTAAGTACATTTATGATCATATTTTACACTGTGCAATATGCAACACTCAGTAGTTCAGAAAATAATTGTACCTGTGGTAACTGCAGAACTATGCACTGAAACATACATACTTTACACAGCGGTGAGTTTCTAAATGTAGCTGTTGGACTGCGTCATATTTCATTATTGATTTAAACCGTGGTGATTGCTACACAATATGACCATTTGGTGTCAATGTAATTGCGGTACTTTAAACACTTAAAATGCATAACTTATATATACTGCTATAAAATGAATGTTGTTCAAAATAGATGTACTGTATTGATGTACTATTTTCCGGAGTATAAGTCGCACCAGCCAAAAAATGCATAATAATGAAGAAAAAAACATATTTCACATATAAATCGCATCTGAGTATAAGTCGCACCCCCGGCCAAACTGAAAAAAAGTGCGACTTATAGTCCGGAAAATACAGTAACTATGCTATTTTGGCCAGGTTTGTCCACCCACCGCTATTTATTTCCTCAGTGGAACAAGCATTAATCAGAAAGTGACAGACTGTAAAAACTCTTTGCATTGTCACGAAATACATTTAGTATCGCTTGTCTGAACACAACTGTCTGTGGTCTTCTCATACTTAAAAATTTACTAATGTACTGCAATAATGTGATGCTATGTTGGAATGCATGCAACTTTTAAGAAATATATAAATGTTTACATGAGTAAATTACTACAAAAAAGTTTTCCTTTTTCATGTTTAGGTTGCAAGGCATTGATACATCAGCTACCTGCTTCTGCTACCTGCATGACTGCCCACCCTGCTCTACACTTCAACTGTTTGAACATTTCTGCTTTCCAAACTATACACAACATTTAGTGTGGCCAGCGTGTAGAGGAAGACAGTAAGTATATGAAAGTTGAATAAACTCTTTTTTATTTGTTATTTTTTTAAATAAAAAAAAACATCTTCATAAATAAAATGTTCAATTGCTGCTGATAAACATCTTTGTTCTCTTTTCCAGACGCCTGGATGCTCTAACAGATGTTGATAATAGCTGGTGATGGAGGAGGTGAGGATGGACTCAATGATGGCCGTGGAGAACTGCACCATCATCTGGGTGGGCAGCATGGCTTTCCACAGCTGCCCCATCATCTGGGTGGGCAGCTTGGCTGTCCACAGCTGCCACAAGAAGTGCATCCTCTATTGGGCCTTCATGATGACAGAGCTGATGGTGGGCTCCCACTTGAGGTCCTGGGTGACGGTGGTGCCATGGAAGCAGAAAGAGTCCAGTGTGGTGGAACAAAACAAGAGACACAGGATGAAGTTGAATGTCACCTGGAATTTACTTGTGAACAATAAAATGTACGAAAAAAATAAATTCTATTCACGCAATCAATCCAGTATCCTAGAGTCTTCATCATATACAGTCCACTAACTTGGTATCAATAAGCACTCATTACATATTAGCACTTTGATTAACTGATATGTGATAAAGTGAGGAAAATCCTTACTGTCGAGCGATTTTGCATTGTGTAAACATACCTTTTCCTCTAAATAATGGCCCAGCATCTAGTTGGCTCTGGCCTGTGTGACTGATGTGATGTGTCCTAAAGTGCATGCCAAAGTTACCATTCAGTGGCATTTGTAGACGAGTATCATATGAGCATAATAGTACCAGCATTATGTTCATAATGTAACAGTAACAGTGTCATGGTCAAATCTGTGTATAATAAAGAAACTTGTAATCAATTCTTCTCTTTGACTTTGTACATCTGCGTTATCTGTGTCACTAGACAATAACTATAATGACGTACAAAGGAGTGTATGCTGGGGACACTGGACTCAGGTGGTACTTCTAATAAATGTATTAAGTTGCATAGTAATAGGTTAATGTGAATGTACTGTAAAACTATCGTTACAAACATATCGTCATGTTATGTATTATTGTGCTAATGTATGTAATACAGCCTAGAGGACATGTAGCAGATTTCTTTACACAGTCAGGTTACACAGCAATTATACGTGAGTGGCTTTGACATGAGCTTGCATTAGGGTTAGCATTAGACTACTTACAGCTCCAGGCTCATCTGCTCCATTTACTGTAGAAATATTCAGATTGCAGAATCAGCTTCCCAGTAAGTCCAAGTCTAAATATCCAACATTCTGGAGGCAGTCTTTAGGATGTTGTTTCCAAACAAACACACTTTGGTTGCATTTCTATTGCAGATTCCCAAAGTCCAACCACTCGTTGCGTTTCTTCTTTCAGGATAACAAAGTAATCATTTTCACAACCCAGCAAACATTTTCTCCAAGAAGTCATGGTAAATACAAACGATGGAGGCAGCAAGTAATGTTGGAAAATAAGAAGTATGTTTGAGGCAAAGTGAAGCAAAAAGAATGGGGCTGGTAGAGGTTGAGCCAAGAGCGCGCACTGGGGGGCGTGTCTGGGAGAGGAGCAGAGGCACCGCTGACTGGGGGCACCGTGCAGCATCAAATTTGTCGCCGAGGTGGCAGTCAGACGTTGGCTCTCCAAAAGTCCCTCCCTATGAAATTTTCTGATCCATGTTATAATGTTGTTTCCTCATCACAATCATACCTAGAGTTGTGTTTTGTTTCATTCACACATGTTTAACACACAAACCCTGTACATTTAGGCTGAGTTCTTCTTTAAAACAGAAAATGCCCTGTTCCAACATATGATGTCATGTGGTAATACAGGAAGGGCTCCACTGTGTTTTTAAACTCCAAAAACCTTCACTAAAATCATTTGGACGATTTCAGCCCTGGAATTCCCAATCTCTACTGAACTAAATTTAAAAGGTAGCAGTTAATCACAAGGTGGAACAGAGCACTTGGAGCTTTGTAGATGTAGGCAGACTAATAATAAAGTATCACAAGGTGGAACAGAGCACTTGGAGCTTTGTAGATGTAGGCAGACTAATAATAAAGTGTTACTCAAAAAAAATGTGTTGAAAAAAAACACAACTCCAGGCATGTTGTTAAGGAGGTAACAACATTATAACATGGCTTAAAACCCACAAGAGTCAATTTAGTGTAATATAGGACCTTTAAGAATAATTCATGAACTATTTTAGTCTCAAGTCAAGTGTACAGATGTTGACATGTTTTCCGATGCTCATGTTTCTAGATAAAGACAAAGTGCACTTTTGGCCAGACAGATGAGTGGAAACCTTTACTTTGGACTGTCATGTGACCACAGTACAGAGCTACCACACACCCAGCTACTATTACAACTAAGACCATTTGAAACACTACATACATAGCGCATCTGGCTGTCAATTTTTATAGGAGACCACAAATGTGCATAAATACTTTTATAGAACAATTTTTTTTACCTGTTCCGTATAAACGTCTTGTTCATATTTTATCAAACCTACCTGAAGTCATGACTATCGGGTTACTGAGTGAGTGTTGGAGCTGTGAGACAAGGCTGCAGTTCAAATTTCACTATTGATTTCTTGCAGGAGCGTTTAGGCTTGTAGCGTTGGATGCAAGCAGCCTCCTGGTTCTTTGGGACCAGTGGCCTCAGGCAGAGACATACGGACAAAATGAGCTCCATATGATCCAGTTTAAACACTGACAGGGCTAGCAGGCTAACAGCTAGCACAAGTCAGACCCATGCACCATACACAGAGGTGGGTAAAGTAGCCAAAATTTGTACTCAAGTAAGAGCAACATTACTTCAAAATAATAATACTCATAAGTACAAAGTAGTGGTCCAAGATATTACTCAAGTAAGTGTAAAAAAGTCTTTGGGAAAAGTACTTCTCAAGTAAGAGTTGGTCATCTGATTTATAATTTGAAGAATGTAGGAAGGACAAAATAATTACCATAATGCATAAAATCTGGTATTAAGGATGACACAAAAATGAAACAAACTAAATCACATTTGAAGGAGCGGTGAAAGAAACACAAATTTCCAAATAATTTCATATTGTCAACATAAAGTTTTTGCCACTTGTAGACTTGATCAAGTAGGAGTACTGTTACTTCAATAAAAATATTACCTACAAGTAAGAGTAAAAGTATGCTGCTAGAAAAGTACTCTGAAAAGTACAATTTCTTTAAGTTACTCAAGTAAATGTAACTAGAGTACTACCCACCTCTGGTCATTCCATACAGCAGTTAGGATTAAGGATTAAACTAGGATTACAACAGGAGTAGAGACTAGGACTAAGACCAGCTCAAAGCAAATCTAAACCAGGACTGTTAGTGAAATAGACTGATTTAAATCAAGACTTTTTATAAGGTCTTGCACTGGACTAAACAAGGACTAGACCAGATCTAACCTGCACCAAATCAGGACTACCTCAGGTCTAAACTAGAGCTTAACCAGGAGGACTAAACCCAGACTATATCAGGTTCAAAGCAGGGCTGAACCAGGCACCAGACTCTCAAATCTCAGATCTCAGATAGGACAAAGTAGATACATAATGCAGGCCAAAACCACAACTAAATTCTAACCTTTGCAGGGTTAAAGATGGATTACACCAGGACTAAACTAAGTAACATTCAATGCAGGACTAAACCAGGTCTAAACTAGAACTAAGCCGGGAGGACTAAACCAGGACTGAACAAAGAACCAGACTCTCAAATCCCAAAGTAGAATAAAGGATAATAAAGGCCAAAACACAACAAAATCCTAACCTTTTCAGCACTGAAGATGGATTACACAGGACTAAACTAAATAACATGTAATGCTGGACTAAACCAGGACTAAACTATACCTAAACCAGGAGGGCTAAACCAGGACTACATCAGGTTCAAAGCAGGACTGTACCAGGGACCAGACTCAGACAGGTCTCAAATAGGACAAAATAAAGGATAATGCAGGCCAAAACTAAATCCTAACCTTTGCAATGGATTAAACCTGGACAAAGCCAGGTTTAAACTAGAACTAAGCCAGGAGGACTAAGCCAGGACTACATGTTCAAAGCAGGACTGAACCAGGGACTTGACTGAAGCAGGTCTCACATAAGACAAAGTAGAATAAAGGATAATACAAGCCAAAACCACAACTAAATCCTAACCTTTGCAGGGTTCAGGATGGATTAAACCAGGACTAAACTACACAACATCTAATGCAGGACTAAACCAGGTCTAAACCAGGATTAAATCATGTCCAAACTACGACTGATCCAGAACTAAACTAGGTCTAAAGCAGATGGATTATAACATGATGGAGATTAGGATTTCATATATTTTTGTGTATACGGCCCTGGCACGTTTAGCTCTGCCCAAAGCTAACCCAGAGGCTAGGAGGAGAGACAATGCACTGCAGGCTAACTACGTTACCAAACATGCAATAAAACAAGCAGACATTGCAATCAGATCAGGATGCAAACGAGCTAATGCTAGCAGGTGGCAAGTTGTTAAATGCCAAACGCGAGGATCTGACAGCCAGTGACACGTCGCCTTGAAGATGCTAATGCTAATGCTGTCATGGATGCAGAGGCCGCTGATAAAGTGCCCCGGTTTGAGGAGATCAGCCCGGGGAGAAGCGTTATTTACCGCCATGGTGGGTCGACAGGGGGGATCCCGAAGCCTCCTCAGCCATGGTGTCCTCCGGGGCCAGGCTGTCACCGCTGGGGCTAGGTAACGTGAGCTAGGAGTGTCCAAACAAACAGGCTAACATCACAGCTACGGGGAAGCTAGCGCGACAGGACTACATGCGCTTCCGGTGGGGCTTTCATAATAAGGAAGAAAATAAAAAATAATAATGTAATACTTTTGTAACACAGACATAATAAACTTTCAGATGGTTGTTTAGGCAGCGCAGATTGTATACAGAATATTCTAAATCTGACTACATTTTGTCAGTGCCTGTAGAGGGCGCCCTCTGGAGAGCATCATAAAGTGCATATGACAGGTTGGACTACACATTTTACTAAAACACAGTTAAGATCATTATATTTAAAAATTTACAAAACATTTTTTTTTTTAATTCCCAGTTTGGCAATATTTTAGATTTCAAATGTTACTTCCTGGTTGGAAATCATGACATCACACTAGGGAATTCCAAAGCTTTTACTTAGCAATGTAGTACACTGGCCCAAAACTCCAATAATGTACACAGAAATGATTATTTGACAAATAAAACTATAAGAAAATACATTTTGTTTTGAAATTATGTGTAAAGTATCAGAAAAATGTGTTTCTTTTGTGTAAATTGTGCCGAAATTTTGGATAGAATTCTCCCTAGTGTCATGTCATTAATATGGAACTCTCTAAAATAAAACTCTCTACTTCCTGTAATTTTCAATGTATTTTTCAACTTTTCTTTATAAATTGCTTCTTGATTGGTATAAAACTATAATTTCTACTTACAACAGATATTATTCTACCAAATTAAGTCAAAATTTGAGCATCATCAGAACCTGTCCTACGCACTTTAAGGTATTGGTGATTTTCAGAGTCTAGAATGTGATGATGTAATACGATGAGGACAAGAGACTGACTCCCCTATTGATTACATTGTACTTTAATAAGTAATATCTACAAGGTAAATTCATAAGTGCTGAACTTAATTTTTATTAGTGCCTAGACCCAAGACCTCACTGTATAACCACAAAAATTTGCATTTTAACAATATTAATTTTAGCTGCCCCCATCTGTATTAAATATTATTGGCCTATAGAATAGAGGTGCTCCAATCAGGATTTTTGAGACCAATCCCAGGAAGTGCTCCAAGTATTTTTAAACTCCATACACTTTCACTAGAATCATTTCGATGATTTCAGCCCTGGAATTGCCAGTCTCTACAAAACAAAAGGTAAAAGGTAGCTATTAAACTGAAAACCGCCGCATGACATCACAAGGTAGAACAGAGCATTTTGAGCTTTGGAGATGTAGACAGACTAATGATCCAGGATTATCCAAACATGTGTGATTGAAACAAAATGCAATACCAGGTATGTTTTGAAAAGGTAACAGCATTATAACATGGCTAAAAGCTCACAAAAAATCAATTTGTGTAATATAGAACCTTTAAGGTATCTGTTCTCTGCATTTGACCCATCCTTTAATGCTGCTGGGACAACCTGTAGCAGCAGTGAGGACCCATAGCTATAGCTGGAGGTATAGCTATAGTTATACCTCTAGTGCATGTTCTTTGGGTAGCTTCCACCCTCACTGTGACTGATTTATTCTTAATTACAAAAACATTGGACATGATGGTCAAGTTATTTATGTTATAAGGACTCTCTCTGATCTGAATTATCACTACCTAAACCCCAGCACCTGCATTAATCAGTGCTAGTGCAGCCTCTACAGCTCAGTGTGTAAATACTGGAGGTTCTGAGCTTTCACATGAGGCATGGCCTGTCCATATACCGAGAAAAAACTTGCATGTGTCCTCTATCTGCAGGTTAAGGCACTGACAACCCAGGTTCAGTTGTGACTGTAGTATCTTTAAAAATACATACAGTTCCTTTAAGGAATGCATTGTGACATTATTATTCTACCACTGCGGTTCCTGATTTCAGTTTCCACACTGTGAACAAACTGTTGTAGGTATCCCCTCTGATATTACTTAGTGTGAATTGTGTCTTTCCCTGGTATGGTCCTACTTCCTATTTGTTGGACCTGTGACATGTCCATAGGTTGAGTTCATGTGATGTAAATATTTGAATATAAGATCTGATTTATGTTTTAATGTTTAATGTTGTTTTTTTATAATCACAATTATTTTATTCTCGTCAAAATGTCAGTTACTTCCAAATATTACACAAGTAAAACCTTACAATGAAAAAGAAAGCAAGCTTATCATGTAAATATGAAAGACATTCACAGTTATTTTTGTGTTGTTTCTGAGTAAAGCACATATTGGCCCCTCCTATAAAGTGACCTGCATGTTACTTTGCATTCTCAGCCCTATAGTTTTTACATAGATTTTGTTGTATGTATATTTTGTTAAGTGCCTATCGCTGTTTCAGTTTAACCACACAAACTGATGTGAAACTTATACGAATTCTTATGAAGTCTATAAGGCTCTCAGAGTCACATTCTGTGGTCAGTGGAGCATGGAGAGCAGAGAAAGTTTATTACTATAAATGGAGCTTTTTAAAATTGCTGGCACATTTTTTAAATTTTTTTAAATCTGAAATTAATGTGTTATTATGTTATAGGTTAATCTTTATTGTCCCCATAAGGTAATTTGTCCTCTGCATTTGACGGGGTCTGGAGGACTAAAGGGGTGACTGAGGGGACAGGCAAATTTGTGCCAATAGTGAAAATGCCAAACAAATGATTGAAAATTGGTTTATGCATCTTATTTGTCTGAAATAAATGCTTGTTAGTAATAAATTGGCGGCTTGTGTATTCGTGGGTATTTTTTATACAGAGAGCTAGCAGTCTGGCCACCACTGCCTCATTCGCACCTCAAGCCAGGCTCAAACATGAGTGACTGAAACTCCATGTATAGGTTTTTGATGCGAAAACAATGTTATTGAATGGGAAAAGTGAATATAGCTGAATAAAATATGATGCAATATGATTCATAGGTCAGTCCAGTTCATTTATCAGGCTGTTATTTGTGGAGAGTACAGGAAGCAGGCCGGATATGGCCAACAGAGATTAGTCTTAAACAACCTTTGTGACCATATAAGGAGGTTATTTATTTAGTTATGTTCACATATGAGTTCACATGTTAACTGTTCACCAGGTCTAAAATGCAAGATCATTCGATCAGAGGGAGGAGAGTGTGTCCAGGAGTTCGCCACACAGGAATGGTTTTACATGGTCTGCCCTACAAAGAACTGCGTGATTGCACCTGACAGACAAAAAAGGTCATCAAGTAGCCTGATGCTGTCTGATGTACTGTTATGGGTGTGCGTCTGACTCCGCACCGCCAGGTGTGTGTCTGACTCCGCCCTAATCAGAGCAGAGGTGTGTGATGTCACAGGCTCTTAAAATGTAGTCGCAGAGTTTAACCTAGTTGGCATCACACTCTAACTGACCCAGTTTGCAAAAATATTGCAAAAAATGTATAAGGAACACTGATTAAAGGTGCAGGCAGCAAAGTTCCTTGGTCTACAACTAAACAGTTTATAGCTGTGCACCAATGCAGCTGACTAATCTGTTCCCTAAAGACAAAGAGAGACCCAACTTTAAAAAGGGGAAGTGCTGACTGGTCTCTAACCCATGAAGTCGCTGGCTCAGAGCAGAGCCGTGCAGCACAGTGTGTGTGTCCACAGGAGGGGGTCTGCTCTCCTGCTCTTGGGATGGCTGATCTGCTCAGGAAATACCTGTGGCTCTGGGTGGTCTTGGTGATTCTCCTGCTCTCCATCGTCATCACCCTGCTCTTTGTCTGCCTCAACAGGTGGATCACCCGGCAAGGTATGGGCACCCATTTGCACAAGAAAACTGTTAGGCACTCAAAAACAGAAACTTAAATGTGCACTATGTAATGTTTCCGGTGAAGGACCTGTGTTTAAAAGAATCATATTATTTTGTTGGAATGTTACACAGTATAGTATCAAACATCTAACTCCATGGATACACCACTAGGCCAGGTTAAAGGTGCAGTTATTAATTTTTACTGTCTTAAAATGTGAAAAACAGAACTAGTTGATTTTAAAGTGCTTTGCATAACTTTCAGAGACCAGAGCAGAGGTTTGCCACCACGGTAATGCTAACAACAACTACCATGCTAATGCATACGTCCTGATTATTGCACAATAAAACACTGAATAATTAGATGTAGCCAGAAGTAGTAGTAATAATAGTGGACTTATTTTGACCTCAAGAACTGCTTATAAAATATATCTATACTGGGGTGAGACACATTTAGCTCAAATACATGGAAATAGTCGAGTACAAGCCCTGCTCATAATGACAATGAATGTTTTTCAAGTTATTTTTGAGCAATAACCTTTGCAATTAATGCCACACTGTGTAACATTTCAGGGAAAGCAGACCCTCCAGAACAGTTTCATAGTGTTTACAGTTTTTGTCAACACACTGGATTGTCCCTCAAAAGCAGGTTTTACTATCAAAACTCTCTTTGAGTTTAGTTGTGCAGGCTGTCATTGGGGGTCATACTTCACACATGTGAATCTGTCTTTGAGCTGTCTTTTTCTGTCTAAAACCTGTCAATATATTCAAACATGAAAAAATAACAATAATAAAATAAAATACAGTTGAAACCAGAAGTTTACATACATATATAAAGACACATATGCTTTTTTTTTTCTCACTGTCTGACATGAAATCAGACTAAACTTTTCCTGTTTTAGGTCAATTAGGATTACTAAAAATTATTTCTATTTGCTAAATGCCAGAATAATGCGAATGATTTTTTTAGACAATTTTTCATTACTTTCTTCAAAGTCAGAAGTTTACATATGTTTCATTAGTATTTGGTACCATTGCCTTTAAACTGTATGACTTGGTTCAAACTTTTTGGATATCCTTCCACAAGCTTTTCACAGTAGTTGTTGCAGGAATTTTGGCAAATTCCTCCCAACAGAACTGTTGTAACTGAGCCATTTTTGCAGGCCGCCTTGCTCGCACATGTCTTTTCAGGTCTCCCCATACATTTTCAGTAGGACTGAGATCATGGCTTTGTGCTGGCCATTCCAAAACATTCACTTTGTTGTCCTTAAGCCACTTTGTAACCAGTTTGGCAGTATTCACGTTCTTCTCTGAGACACAGAATCCATCTCCTTCCTGAGTGGTATGATGGCTGGACATTCCCACAGTGTTTATACTTGGCGTATGATTGCATGACAGATGAACGTGGCACCTTCACGTGGCATCTGGAAATTGTACCCAAGGATGAACTAAAATTGTGCAAGTCCACAATTCTCTCCCTGATATCTTGGCTGATTTCTTTTGACTTTCCCATGATGTTACACAAAGAAGCAGTGTGTTTCAGGTGCCTTCAAATACATCCACAGGTGTGTCTCTAATTAACTCAAATGTTGTCAATAAACCTCAGAAGCTTCCAAAGACATGACATCATCATCTGGGTTTTCCAAAATTGTTTAAATGCATAGTAATCTTACAATATGTAAACTTCTGACTTTGAAGAAACTGATCAAAAATGGTCTAAAAAAAATCCTTCTCTCATTATTCTGGTATTTAGCAAATAGAAATAATTTTGGTAATCCTCACTGACCTAAAACAGGAAAAGTTTAGTCTGATTTCATATCAGACAGTGAGAAAAAGTGTATGTGTCTTTTTTATATAGTGTATGTAAACTTCTGGTTTCAAATGTACACATTATTGTTTTGGGGACTGGATTTTTGAAGAAAACCGAGAGTTGTCAAAATAGGAAATACATCAACAACACTTTTGCAATAATGTAATTTGTGTTCTTGAAAACCAGACCTGACATTTACACAACACCACACTGGATATAAGGTTGTGTGTGTGGGCCTATACACACTGCATATAAGATTTGTGTGTGGGCCTATATACACTGGATATAAGGTTGTGTGTGGGCCTATACACTAGATACAAGGCTGTGTGTAGGCCTATGTACATATATACACGTTTCATACACTACCAGTCAAAAATGTGGACACTCTCTTTCATTTTTGGTTCCTCTTCATTTACATGATTATTTACACTGTAGATCAGGGGTCACCAACCTTTTTGAAACTGAGAGCTACTTCACGGGTACTGAGTCATACAAAGGGCTACCAGTCTGATACGCTCTTCTGAAATAACAAATCTGCTCAGTTTGCCTTGCCTAGTTATACATTATTAATAATGATTAATGAAAATCATCTATGTGAAGACACTGATCACGTTAATGATTTCTTACAATAATTATCAACAATAACAGCAAGGTGAGAAACAGATATCAATCTTCAGCACTTTAACTTTATTAATCTCAGTAATTGAATTTAAATTTTCAGATGACACTTACATCACTACATTTCGTAGGAAAAATGTCCCATTTTCACTATCCACTGACAAACCTGATGACACTTCATCACTACATTTCGTAGGAAAAATGTCCCATTTTCACTATCCACTGACAAACCTTTTTAACAAAACATGAGCTATGTTGCACCAAAGTTATCAATTATGTAATGTTAAG
>KN481501.1:0-46906 GCA_000787095.1 Periophthalmodon schlosseri
CTTTCCCTTTTAGTCCTGCTGGCCGCTTGCTCTCTCCAGACTAGAGGACATGAAATAACTCCAGTGTTCCCAGGAGTGACCCTGTCTGTCCTAAGTGCTTCACAATGAATAGACTGTGGCCCTGGAGTGGCTCAGTGCAAAGAGCCATTTCACATTCCCCAGTCGTCTCGCTCCTCGCTGTCACCACCAGGCGAATATTGAGTGCTAATTGCTAACCTTGTTTTGATTTGTAGCTAAACTTGTGCAAGCCTTGGATAAGATGAAGAAAGATATTGGCTAATAGTTAACACAGATTTGGTCATATTTGATTTTTGTTTATATGTTCTCAGATTTGCTTGTCCAGATTTTCTTATTCATTTTTAATATAATCTCTGTGGTGCCAACAAAGAATTAGTAAGGATGTAAGGACACGTTTATTATACAAAATGGACTCTTGTGAGCTTTAAGTCATGTTATAATGTTGTTACCTCATCAAAAACATACCTGGAGTTGTGTTTTGTTTCATTCACACATGAGTAACTCTTTATTATTAGTCTGTCTACATCTCCAAAGCTCAAAATTTTCTGTTCCATCTTGTGATGTGAAGCGGTAGTTTTTAAGTTAACAGCTTTTACCTTTAATTCAGTCGAAATTTGCAATTCCAGGGCTGAAATCATCCAAATGATTCTAGTGAAGGTGTGTGGAGTTTAAAAACACAGTGACACATGACATCACAAGGTGGGACAGAGTGTTTTCAGTTTGAGAGAAGAACTCAGCCTAAATATGCAGGGTCTGTGTGTTAAACATGTGTGAATGAAACACTTTGGAGATATAGACAGACAAGATTACTTTTGTGTAAAAAAAAAAAACCACAACTCCAGATATGTTTTTGAGGAGGTAATAACGTTATAATGTGGTTTAAAACTCACAAGAGACAAGTTTGCGTAATATGTGACCTTTAAACTTTCCTATTGAATATATAAAAATACATATTGAAAATAGAGCATGTTTATAGCCCATCAGCAGGTCAGAGCGCATCCCAATCTAAATGTTATTGTCTAGTTTAGTGCAACATCCTGGCACTTTTCTGAAATCCACAAGCCGTCATTACCCACAATTCAGCTTTCATCACTTCTGTTTTTCATATGTAAAATGGGCTGCATAGGGATATACTTTGGACACTTACCTGTCACTTGTTTACCGAGGCGCTAACACTGCGTTGACAGCGCGTGGGTGGTGTCGATTCTGATTACAGATGGCATCTCCGGCCGGCCGGGCAGCGGAAGCATGTAATTAAAACTTTGAGGTCCATAACTTGGGGACTTGCATTCAAACTCCCAGCCAGAGTATAGAGTATAGCACCTTTTCGCTAACCGCTAATGTGCAAATAGAGGAAGTTCACTCATCAAAAATACAATTCAGACAATGTTGATTAATGGGTTTAATATGGCAAGCGGGATGCGTTTCCACGGCGATGGATTTTAAAGTGCCGGCAGATCTTAGCCATTCATCACAATACCTCTGGTTACCCAATAGGGGGAGGTCTTTGCCACCTGCACCGCGGAGGGAAGTCTGCGAGGACACTCAAGTCTCAAAGTTCATTCAACAGTTTGTTTATTACCATCATAATAAATGAGTCTGTTTAAAACCCTTTCTCCTTTTTAGTAGAACTCCAAGAACTATTTCTGGGTCCTTCTATTGTATAAGAACTTACATAATTATGGACTATGGACTCAAAGTGTTTTCCAAGATATTAAAGTAGCTGTATGTAGCCTGCAGCCTCGTCATTTAATGGGCCTATATTACACAAAATTGACTCTTGTGAGCTTTAAGCTATGTTATAATGCTGTTACCTCCTCAAAAACATACCTGGAGTTGTGTTTTGTTAACCCTTTATTATTAGTCTGTCTACATCTCCAAAGCTCTGTTCCACCTTGTGATGTCATGAAGCGGTAGTTTTCACGTTAACAGCTCCTTTTACCTTTAGTTCAGTACAGATTGGCAATTTCAGGGCTGAAATGATCCAAATGATTCTAGTGAAGGTGTATGGAGACACAGTAGAGCGCTTCCTGTATCACCACATGACAGTTTTCAGTTTGGGTGAAGAACTCAGCCTAAATATGCAGGGTTTGTGTGTTAAACATGTGTGAATGAAACAAACATTCTCAGTGTATGGACAGGCCTCATGTGGAAGCCCAGAACACCAGAACCAAAACACCAAATTATAACAAACGTGGGCAACGTGTCCATTGCTTTTGTAATATCAGCATTATAATTGCTATAGCAGTAGCTCAAGGGCTTGGTTGGTGTTGGAGTGTTTGTCCACTGATCCGAACGTTGGCGGTTCGAATCCTTCTCTCGACATAAACATCATTGGTTGAACGGTCAGACCCACTGACCATTAGGTTGGCGGTGCGATTTCAGCTCCCACAGATGAATGCTGTTGTTGTGTCCTTGGGCAAGACACTTAACCCACCTCAGTGTCTGTGTACACTGGTGTATGAATGTGTGTGTGAACGGGTGAGTGGTTCCTTGATGTAAAGCGCTTTGAACCTTGAAGGTGGAAAAACACTATAATGTGACCATTTACCATCAATAAAATCAATAATTGATTTGAACAAGTCTTCTTCATACGTGGGGACACAGAGAGATCAGAAAAACAAATCTGATCTGACAAATCATTAAACAGAATATATCAAATATATATATATAGGTATATGTAAAGACGTCTGTGTAATGTCTCACTCGTGCAGCTAGGATCCAGGGCAAAACAAAACTTCAACTCTGTCAAATCTGTCTATCTGAGTGAAAGGATCAGATGGAGATCGTGGATTCCTGTATGACTTGCAGACTTGGTCAGCCATGGACAGTGAAGCCAGTCCCACTGTAAATACTACTCTCACATTCTCAAAACCAGCCTCTCCAACTTCAGCTCCTTTGGCCACATCAGTGATGGAGTTATTGGGAGCAGTCTTATTTCTCCATATAGCTGGGTTTATCAGATCAGGTTGGACGGTTATATGAGGTTGTTTAGTTTTGTTTCTGCCTCTGGAATCGTTATTCCTGTTTGAAGCCTTGTGGTCCCTGCTCTATTTCTCCTTTTATACTTATCATTGATTTTACATCATATACTGAATGCTGGATTTCCCTTTGGATCAAGAATCCGTCTAATGTGCCTGAATTACACTGTCATTTATGGCTCATTTCATTCAAACTTTATTTAATTTTTGGTCCCTGGATCAACAACTCACAAAGTCATTTAAAAGTATTGTAAACTAGTAGATCCACACTTGAAACACTGATTCCAACCACAATGTTTTTTCTGTGAATCTGTCATTATTTTTTATGGATAGAGCATTTACCATAATACTGCCAAGCCCCGGGGCCTAAACATGGCTCAGTGGCGCATGTCGCTAGTTTAGCCTTTAGCGGCTAGGTACGATCGGTCCTGCCCTGCCCATGGACCACGTGCAGTTGAGTTACCCCCCATGAGACAGAGCGGAGCGGCCACGAAGGAGGCAAGGGAATAATAAATAAATTATAAATAATAACGTTTGTGCTTCCGGGAGCTTCTGGACCATGTTCTAAACCTGCGGCTCGTTCGTGACAGTTGGGCTTGTTCACATCGCTCACATGCTCATTCATGTCGTACCACGTGACCGCTCTAACCAATCAGCGCTTGAGCTTAGCTAGAGCGGAGGGTGAAGAGTCCTGTGGTGGACGTATTAAAGTATTAGATTTTGTTAGTTAAATCAGACCTATTTTCACTGAGCCTCTGAAGTTGCATTTGGAGTGACTCATGTCTGAGTAATCTTTAGTGTTCTGCTCTCAAACCTTGTAATTTACTTTCATCCTGTGTTACTTTCCAACAGTGGAAATGTCTTGCCAAGGACACAATAGTAGACACGGTTTATAGGGGGAATTGAGCCCCTTTACCACTTAGCTACTGCTACCCTGATGTGATTAGAAGTTCCAAAAAAATATCAATTTCTTATAATGGGACTTATAATTACTTCTACTCTTTCTTCCATTCTAATAATTTTTTTCTCCAAACGATTTGTGTCAGCTGATGTCTCACTAGCAAAGATCCCTCTGCGTCCTGTTGGTTTGACCCCTGTATTGATCATGTGACTTCTGTGATGCGTGTGATTGGCTTTTCACAACCAAGCGACCCCACTGTCTTCACTTATTTGGGCACAAAACCACTCGCAATGTATTTTCCAGACGTGCTGCTTCTATAGACCGTACATATAAATGGCCGCCGCGTTCCAAATAGTAAGTGATCATGGGCGCGCGTCCGGCTCCATTGACTCTGGCTCCAATTCACTTTCTATTGAAAAACTGTGGCTCCTCTCTGTAACTGCTGCTGTCAGGCTCATCATTTTGGTCTTAAAATGTTTGTATTAACCCGCTCTACATGATCCTAGTGTTTTTATTTCGCTATTGTGTCTGTAAATCAAGATATGAACAGTAATAAAAGACAAATCAAGCGCCTTCTTTACAGTGCAGGCAGGAAGGGGCGTTATCTTCAACAGCCTCGCTCCAGATTGGCTCTTTGGTTGCTATGATACGGTCAGAATTCCAAATATGGAAGTCGGCTCCAAATTGGCCCCTATAACTGCTCTAGCCTCGATGAGCTTCATTTGACGCGATGGGTGACGTCACGTTCCCTCGGTCCACTTCTTTATACAGTCTGTGGTTGCTTCCTGTCCAGAGCCCCGTAGGAAATCACGGACTCCATTTTGTCTTTTGTCCCACTTGTAACTCCAGAGAGGACTTCTAATGAGACGTGGAAGACATTGACGTGGCCATTAGTCCTGTCATTAAAAAGCAATCAGTTTAAATAAAGACGGGATTAGGATGTGCAAAAAAGTTTGAGTCCATCGTTTAATGAGAATGGACAGTTTCTAAAAACGAACTTGGATGTAATGGGAAAAAGTGGCGCTCGCTACAGTCCAGTAATATGAAGTTTGTAATATTGATTAAAATGCCAGGTTTAATTAAGGTGCCGGTGCTGGAATATTCTCAGCTTTATGGGAAAAAATCTTACTGAATGGCTCTAGATTTTATAAGGTGAAAAGAAAGTTGTGTTTCTCATCCCTGTGTGACTGTGGGTAATGGCCCAGACCATCTAATGTGAATTATTTAATCTATATGTTTTAGAAGTATACATGCAGAGGGCGGTGCTCAGTGCTTGGTGTCAGTATCGCTAATGCCGTATTTATGGTGGATCCGTGTGACAGGGAAAATGTTTGGTAGGGCATCTGGCTTTAAAACTATGCATAATATCATTATAAAGGTACTGGCCATAGACTATAAAGAAGTGGACTAAGTGAGTGTGACGTCACCCATAGCGTTCGGCTCCAGTCAAATGAAGCTCATCGAGGTTAGAGCAGTTATAGGGGCCAATTTGGAGCTGAGTTCCATATTTGGAATTCTGACCGCAAGTATCATAGCAACCAAAGAGCCAATCTGGAGCGAGGCTGTTGAAGGTAACGCCCCTTCCTGCCTGCACTGCTGGTTTTGCAACACTGTCGATGAAACCTGTTGTTAACGCTAGCGGGAGCAACCTTGGGGAAAGAAGGTTTATATCTTGATTTATGGACAAAATACCAGAATAACACCAGAATCATGTAGAGCGGGTTAATATGAACATTTTAAGACCAAAATGATGAGCCTGACAGCAGCATTTACAGAGAGAGGGGCCCGTTTGTCAATAGAAAGTGAATTGGAGCCAGAGTCGATGGAGCCGGAAGCGTGCTCATGCTCACTTCCTATTTGGGAACGCGGCACTAGTAGGTTAGCTACGTCCATTTATATATACAGTCTATGGGTACTGTTAAGGTACACTTTATCATCCCCATAGGGAAATTTGTCCTCTGCATTTGACCCATCCTTCAGTGAGCACCACAACACATTGCTTGAGGACCCATCTCCAGATCTTGAGCTAGTCTTGGCCTGGACTGTCATAGCTGGACCATTTTACCTATGGTTCAATCTGGGTTGATGGGGGTAAACCCACCCAGACACAGAGAGAACATGCAAACTCCACACAGAAAGGCCCTATATGCTGCCCGGGAGTCGAACCTGGAACCTTCCTGCTATGAGGCGATAGCACAGCCTTTATAGCCTTTTATAACAAACAAAACTGCTTCCTTTTCAATTTGATGTCTTTAGATATCAAGAAGCATTCCTCATTTACGACCTGTTAGTTTAGAACAGCACATTTTTTTTGACATTCGGGCCTGACTGTGCAGCGTTTGAAAATGTCTGAGAAAAGTTGAGAAAAATGAGAGAGAGTTTGGGAGGACTCCATCTCTGCTTTGAAAGAACTGGAGTGTTACTTCCAAACCCAGCGAGTGTGACAGAGCCAAAGCAGCACATTCATCAGAGCGACCACAGGTGAACAGCACTCCAGCCCCAGAATCGCACCTTATGTAACAAATGGAGGGGCTCACACTGATTCACATTCATTTTCTCGGCTAATTTGAACGCCACTCGTTTATCTGACTGGAGGTCGTTTGAGCAAATGAACTTGGCGAGCTCTCGATGCTTATCAGAGCACTAAGAGGTGAACCGAGTCTGAAATGCCAATATGAACTTGTAATTTTTCGATGATCCCTCTCCGACCCTTGACACCTGATTGAAACTGTGGACTAATTTATGACAGAAAAAAATACATAATGTTTAAGCAAAGTCCTGATCTGACCTGGAGATGAGTTCAGCCGTTTCCACTCGTCTTCCACTTTTATCTGTTTATATTACTGTGTCTTCTTAACAGCCAGTTGCCTCGGTCAAATGAATGAGTTCCTGTATTAGATGTGAATATTTAGGATAATTATTCCAATCCGGTGACTGCTCCTTCATGTTTTTAAACTCCTGAAGCTGATCATTTCAAGGCTCAAAAACTCTAGCAGTGATTAACTTTAGCCTCGTTTTTACTGCTCCAAGTCGTTGCGCCCTCTGCAGACAACAGTTACATTATGTTTTCGGCAGAAGTTACTCCATACATGCATCATTTAAAAAAACGCCTGCTTGTTTCCATGGAGATGTTATTATTTTTGCACACCTTCACTAGAATCATTTGGCTCATTTCAGCCCTGGATTTCTACTGAACTAAAGGTAAAAGGAGCTGTTAACTTGAAAACTACCACTTCATGACATCTCAAGGTGGAACAGAGCATTTTGGGTTTTGGAGATGTAGACAGACTAATAATAAAGTGTTACTCAAACATGTGTGAATGAAACAAAACACAACTCCAGGTATGTTTTTGAGGCATTATAACATGGTTTTAAGATCACAAGAGTTAATTTTACATAATATAGGACCTTTAAGCTGTAAAATGTGTTTATCTGTCCAGCCAGAAGCACACGCTTTGACAAAACTTTACAAAGAACTATGGGCCTGGAACCGTATCCTGTCTTACGTTTTGAGTTGGGCATGATTGACAGGCGGATTAACCAATCAGAGAAGCACATGGTGTGTTCATGCCAAAACAAACATAGCGGCTTACAGGTAAAAAAGGCCAAAAACAACACAGAAGACTGAGAAACCGCATGGAGTTGAGCAGAATTAACAATCAAAGCACAAAACTCTTTATCTCAAGTTAAAGAAGTGATATATTTTGTGCTGAATGTTACAACAATTTTCGAGAGGAGAGGTCCGCATTTGAGAATGTGCTACAAACTAGTGCTCTGAGTGCCCTGAAGGCATAGACTGTATATATAAATGAACATAGTTAACCTGCGAGCCACGGCATTCCAAACAGGAAGTGAGCGTGGGCGCGCTTTCGGCTTCAATTCACTTTCTATTGTAAAGCTGTGGCCTCTCTCTGTAACTGCTGCTGACAGCCTCGTCATTTTGGTCTTAAAATGTTTGTATTAACCCGTTCTTCATGATCCTGGTATTTTTACTTCGCGATTTTGTCCGCGATTCAAGATATGAACATTAATAACAGACTAATCAGGCGACTTCTTTCCCAGAAGTTGCTCCCGCTAGCGTTAGCAACAGGTTTGATTGACAGCGTTGTTAAGCGCCCGCTCCCTGCTAAACCAGTGGTGCGGGCGGGAAGGGGCGTTACCTTCAACAGGCTCGTTCCGGATTGGCTCTTTGGTTGCTATGATACTCGCAGTTGGAATTCCAAATGGGGCTCCGGCTCCAAATTGGCCCCTATAACTGCGTTAGCCTCAATGAGCTTCATTTGACTGGAGCCGAACGCTATGGGAGACGTCACACTCACTTAGTCCACTTCTTTATAGTCTATGGTTGAAGGTGGGAAAACGCTATATAAAAAAATGTGTAAAAATATGTGCGTGTGATAGTGGCCGTGGTTAGACCGCCCAGTAGGACAATGGTTTGTTCCGAAACTTGAAGAAGGAGGCAGCGTTAGGACCTTTAAATGTCCTTATTAGACCCTCAGTGATTTCCTAAGGCTTTTGTGTTCTCCAGATGATCCTATCGCAGTAAGCTTCAGTGTTATTTCACTTTGGCTTATTTCAAACACATAAACCGAGCAGTGACTTTCAGATGTGAAAAACACACACCTCATCTTCTCCATCTGTGTTATCATATTGTGCATGTTGTAAAGGGTAAATGGGAAGAATGCAGGAAGTGGTTTGATCGTGTTCTGAATCTGCCCTAATCCCCTCAAATGTCTCGAACAGGGAGCCAACGATAAGGCCTAGGTCGATAAAGCTTGTATTTAAAACGAGTGCGGCTGTGGCTTATCTCTGCTGTTTTAAAACTCGAAACGAAACGGCGTCTTATCGGTTATTTAAAGGCACTCGGAGCAAGGTGAACCACAAAAGCATAAGAAAGGGACGCACGGGTGAATTCTAGCAGTAGGTGGGACGCAGAGCTGTTTTAAAGGGGAGGTACAGGAGAGAGGCTGAGGAGAAAACCCACTCCACTTGAAAGATTGCGAACAAATAGAGCCACATGCAGAGGAAAAGAGATTGGACCTGGGAAATGGACGATAGGTTGGCTTTATGACTGCCTGAGATCCAGAATACACAATGTCCCCCAGTTCAGTTGGGTGTGATTGACAGGTGGATTGGCCAATCATCTAATTGTACTATTAAAGGAACTGTATGTATGATTTTGAAGTTAAATTTCATAAACATGATTTATCTGTGTCCCGAAATACAAGCAGGACATGTTTAAATTAAATCTAGCTCTTACTGGTGATATTTTAATGCTGATTTATTCTTAATTGTAAAACAGTGGAGATTTTGCCAAGTTGTTTGTTATAATTTGGTGTTTTGGTTCAAGACGATTATCCAGTCAGGAAGGAGAATGAGCATCACATGACTCTCTCTGATCTGAATTCTCACTAATTTAACCCCAGCACCTGTACTACTCAGTTTTGTAAAGTAAAATTGCACATATCGGAGCAAAAAAATACTTAAGTAAAAGTATTGAAGTACCTGTTTAAAAATGCACTTCTTGCAGATTTTGAGTCTTATAAAGCTTCAAATGTGGTGATTTTGATAAAGATTTGACCTGAATTTTGTTCAACAGAAACAATTGAATCAATCGTTTTTTCTATCTGTTTTTATTTGTATATTTTTGTTGTTTCAAATTATGAAAGTGCTAAAAATAAACCCTCAGCCTTTTCAGCAGGTCTCAGACAATAATAAAAAATACTTTTACTTTTTAGTCCTGTTCAAAAATGTAGTGGAGTAGAAAGAACAGATACCTGCTCTCAAATGTAGTGAAGTAAAAGTAAAAAGTATCTACTGTAAAATGTATTTGAAGTGAAGTACAGATACCTCAAAATTGTACTTAAATACAGTACTTTTACTATTACTATTTTTACTTCATTACATTCCATCACTGCCTACAGCCAATCATGAATCAGTGCTGGTGCAGCCTCTGCAGCTCAGTGAGTCAATTCTGGAGGTTCTGAGCTTCACATGAGGTTTGTCCATTGAGGATGAGTGTTTGGAAAGTTCAGTTGTGATCGTACTTTTTACTTTACCTTTTTTTAAAGTCAGTAAGAGCACAGACTAAATACTGTTTTTTTAAGTCAGACCTATTGTGCTTGTGTCTGCTCCATAGTTTTAATCTCTGACACTTGTGGATCATTATGTTATAATTTACACATTTTAAATCACAATATTCATCTAAAACGACTTAATAAAAGAAACAAGTCCACTGACTTTCACGTTAGAAAACTGTGGTGCCCAGTGGGACCTGACGTCGCCGTAAACGTCATCACAACAAAGCGCCGCATGCTGTCGGCCCCTCCTATGGATAGCTGCACATCACACTAGCGAGGAGCCCATTTTTTTTCATTTGTACCAAAATGACTATGCGACGCTGCCAAATCCTACGAGTATCACCGATTAAGATTTAAAGTTGTCATTTGATTATTGGACTTACAGCACAGACTTCTTCCACCACATCAGCTGTGAAACACTTTTGTCATTATCCCCCTGGTGGTGGTCAACTGTTATGAAACAGTTTGGGCCTTTCAGAGCAGTGGACTCCAGGTCAAGACCACCTGACCTGAGGACTTTGCCTTTTCTACCTGTTTTTAGGTTGATGTGGTGAGCGCCCAGAGCGTACCCACATGCAGAGAACATGCAAACACAGAAACAGCAGCTAGTCAGCCAGCCACGAAAACAAAAAAAAACAACAAATAAATAAAATAGAATTCATCTGCCATGTGTCTGGGTCTGCTCCCCACCACCGTCCCTCTGTCTCCTATGGTTAAACAGCCCCTCGCTGTTACACCAAAATAATGTCTTTCCCCTCTGCTATTTTCAGACCAAAGCAACATCACATTACTTCACAGCTCCAGGACTGGCTGGAGTTTAGAAATAAAGTATATAAATTTAAGAAGATAAAATTGAAACAGGTGATAAAAGGCGGTCTCCATGGGGACGTGTCCTAGCGGTTTATCTGAGGTCGATTCAAGTTGAATAATGGCCATTTCTTCTGTTTATATGCTGCTCTGTGTAAACATAGCCACTTATTGTGCATAAAAAGCCTTGTATTTTTGCTCTACTTGCTCAGTGTTGTCTTAGATTTGTTCTATTTTAGATTTAATTTTTTATTTTTATTTAGAGGGCATCTTTCTATTCTCCTGCTGTTCTTGAACTGTGCTGCAACCATAGACTGTATATATAAATGGACATAGCTAACCCGCTAGCTGCACTTCCAAACAGGAAGTGAGCATGTGTGTGCTTCCAGCTCCATCGACTGGCTCCAGTTCACTTTACATTAAAAAACTGTGGCTCCTCTCTCTGTAACTGCTGCTGTCAGACTCGTCATTTTGGTCTTAAAATGTTCGTATTAACCTGCTCTACATGATCCTGATTTTATCTTGCTATTTTGTCTGTTCGTATTACCTGCTCTACATGATCCTGATTTTATCTTGCTATTTTGTCCCTAAATCAAGATATGAATATTAATAACAAACAAATCAAGCGCCTTCTTTCCCCGAGGTCTCTCCCCCAACAGGTTAGCAACAGGTTTGATTGACAGCGTTGCTAGGCGCCCGCTCCCTGTTAAACCAGCGAGTGTGACATCACCCACAGCGTTCGGCTCCAGTCAAATGGAAGCTTATCAGGCTAGTAGTTATAGGGGCCAATTTGGAGCAGAGTTTCATATTTGGTATTCCAACTCAGTATCATAGCAACCAAAGAGCCAATCCGAAGCGCAGCTGTTGAAGATAACGCCACTTCCCACCCGCACCTCTGGTTTAGCAGGGAGCGGACACTTAGCAACGCTGTCAATCAAACAGTTATTAATGTTCATATCTTGAATCACGGACACTGTAGAGAAATAAAAAATTCTGGCCCGTCCTTCAGCTCAATTCTGTACTATAGAGCAGTGTTTCCCAACCAGGGGTACGGGAACCCCTTGAGGCACTCGAGCAGTTACCAGGGAGGACTTGGAATGGTTTCAGATTTTAAAATAACATAATGTTGATTGACACCTTTGCATTTGAATTTTACTGAATCACTATCATTAAAACAAGAATATAACTTGAGTAAACAGATCTATTATCCTGAGGAAGTACCAGGGCACATGTCAGGGGGTATTTGAAGCGTCAGGCAAAGATTAGGGGGTCCTTGAGACAAAAAGGTTGAGAACCACTTCTATAGAGATTCTAAATGTTGTTTCACCATTATAAACAAACCCAGACTCCGGGAGTGAGTGAGAGATTGGAGCGTTATTAGGCTGGAAACCTGCCGTAGCCGTGGCTCGTGTAATGCAGCAGCCTCTTCATGCTACAGCAGATTAGCTTCCCTTTACGGGCATTTTTCTAATATGTTTTTTGCGATGGAGCTGAGCCAGGTAAGGACGCAGGCAGCTCTCAGACACTTTCACAAGGAGGGGATTAAGAGGAGGGACTTTTAAGACTCTACTTTCCTTCAGTGAGATTATAGTGGGATATTAGGCTCTTCCATTTAACCACGACAGCTATCACAAGTTCAGGTTTAGATTTGCGTACGGCTCGCTTTAAATCTGAAAAGTTTTGCTACCGGGAATGGCTAAATAAGGAAACGGGACATTCTTAAGTTTCATGGAGTTTTAGATGTATTTGTAAACTTGAATTCTCCTGACGCTGCATTCCTGGGGTACTTTTGGCCCGTTTCCACTTTACCTAATTAACTGCAAAGTGTTCGTCAAGTTTGTGTCAAAGTTACACCGCTGCATATTGTGATGTTGTCTTACAAGTACTTTGTCGCTGCCTTCCAACACTATTCAAAATGAGCTACTATTTCTGCTCTAAAACTGCCTATGAGTTAAAGTTTCTATATTACACAAAACTTTTGTGAGCTTTAAGTCATGTTATAATGTTGTTACCTCCTCAGAAACATACCTGGAGTTGTGTTTTGTTTCATTTACACATGTTTGAGTAACACTTTATTATTAGTCTGTTTACATCTCCAAAGCTCAAAATGCTCTATTCCACCTTGTGATGTCATGAAGTGGTAGTTTTCAAGTTAACAGCTCCTTTTACCTTTAGTTCAGTGGCGATTGGCAATTCCAGGGCTGAAATGATCCAAATGATTCTAGTGAAGGGGAAGGGAGTTTAAAAACACAGTGGAGCACTTCCTGTATTACCACATGACATCACAAGGTGGAACAGTGTTTTCAGTTTGAGAGATCACAAGGTGAACAGTGTTTTCAGTTTGAGAGAAGAACTCACCCTAAATTTGCAGAGTTTGTGCGTTAAACATGTGTGAATGAAAACAAACACAACTCCAGGTCTGTTTGTGATGAGGAAACAACATTATAACATAGATCAGAAAATAGCGTAATATGAGCCCTTTAAAATTAAAATGGAGGTTCCTGGAATGTTCCACAGTACGACATTAAACTCAACTATATTGCGTTTATTTCTCATAGGTGTGTCTATTGCTCCAAATACCTTCAAAAACTTGCATTGTAACTGTGAGTGAGGTCGCCTCTCCACAGATCTGACTTACACCTACTTGTCTCCATGGAGAAAGATAAGTTTAATGCCAGATTGTGGGATATTTTAGGTAAAGCAGTGGCCTGTTCGTGTTAACAGACAAATGGCGTAGTAACATAATATTTTAAAGAGGGGGTATTTTACTTCTATGGGGTATTAAAGAGGGGGTACAACATGTTTAATAAGTTTAAGTAAGTTGAAACTTTGCTCTCTGCTCTAAGTCACTCCCCCTTCAGAGCGCTATCACAACACAATCAATGTGCATCCTGCTAATGAAACTACTGCACATCACATCAGGTTTGTGAAGTTGTAGTGTGTTGTTTTGGATCATGTTTTGTATATTTAGGGAGAATTGTCGTGTGGGAGTGTGGGTGACGTTGGCCTGTGGGCGGAACATTGGACAGAATCTTACAGCTAACCGTAAGAAGCGTTCGCTAGATTACTCAAACATTCATGGATGACATCTAAAACCACTTCAGGCATGTTTTTGATGAGGGAACAGCGTTATAAAATGGTAGAAAGCTAAAAAAAAAAAAATCTATTTTGCGTAATACCACCTCTTTGTACTTCTTTCACTTCATTTCTTTTATTGTTATGATTGACTACACCTCCAGCCTGTACTGTTTTTCCAGAACATCGCAATCATAGAAGTACAAGTCTCGCCCGGGACATAGTTTTGACAGGCCCCCATGTAAACAGCAGGTCTCAACAGTGTGTGAAAATACATATTGGTTTGACCTGCTCCTGTTTTTCTTATGTGGGCGTATGGAAAAAGCTGTCACTATTATGCTTCAAACAGGAACCAAATGGACAAAACATAACCATATCAGACCCAATAAGATGCATTCACTTGTTGTCATAACTAAAAGGTCAAAGGTCGAGGGCTGTTTATTCAAATTCAAATGTTTCGGTTCTGGTTGGTTCATTTAAAGGGCCAGTATTACACTATTCTCTGATCTATGTTATAATGTTGTTTCCTCATCACAAACAGACCTGGAGTTGTGTTTTGTTTCATTCACACGTTTAACACACAAACCCTGCATATTTAGGCTAGAGTTCTCTCAAACAGAAAACACTCTGTTCCACTTTGTGATGTCATGTCGTAATACAGGAAGTGCACCGCTGTGTTTTTAAACTCCATACACCTTCATTAGAATCATTTGGAGGATTTCGTCCATGGAATTGCCAATCTTTACCGAACTAAAGCTAAAAAGTAGATGTTAACTTGAAAACTATCGCTTTATGACATCACAAGGTGGAACAGAGCATTTTGACCTTTGTAGATGTAGACAGAATAATAATAAAGGGTTAACATGTGTGAATGGAACAAAACACAACTCCAGGTATGTTTTTAAGGAGGTAAAACACAACTCAGGTATGTTTTTAAGGAGGTAACAGCATTATAACGTGACTTAAAGCTCACAAGAGTCAGTTTTGCGTAATATTGGACCTTTAATAGTTGGCCTGTGCAGTTAAATATGATTTTGATTATAAATATTGCTCAAATCTTGTGCAAAAATTGTGTAGTAATGATATTCTGTTCTGAATTATGAAGGCTCTTTCTGTCCCTCTCTGCCAAAACATGATTTACATTGAAAAATCTATTCTTCCTTCACATATTGGCTCCGCTCCCTTTAGGGCAGTATAAATTCTAGCTCCTCAGACCAGTACTTTTGGTTTCATTTGAATGGCACCTGGAATGTCCTGGTTTCAAAAACATTCATGACATTCATACCCTTGAAGTCTTTTTTACCACCACTCTCAAAATTCTAACTTTCGGAAGTATATTCATAATTTTGTAAGTATTTGTTATATAATGGTGATGGTGATGGTTTTTGTTTTTCATTATGGAGCAGTTTTTTAATGTTGTATTTACTCAATATATCCACATAAAATATTAACTGGAACTAATAATCGTATATCTTAAAGGGGATAGAGTGTTTGTCCACTGATCTGAAGGTTGGCAGTTCAAATCCCGGTCTCAACATAAACATCATTGGTAGAGCGGTCAGATCCACTGACCCACAGGTTGGTGGTGCGATACCAGCTCCCACAGATGAATGCTGTCGTTGTGTCCTTGGGCAAGACACTTAACCCACCTCGTCCCCAGTGTCTGTGTGCACTGGTGTATGAATGTGTGTGTGAATGGGTGAGTGGTTCCTTGATGTAAAGCGTTCTTTGGTTCCTTGGTTCTTTGAGTGACTTGAAGGTGGAAAAGTGTTATATAAAAATGGGACCATTTACCAAAGTCATATTAATCTTGGATTCAGTTTGTTTAAAGTAATTTTGGCTGGTTTCATAATATTATTTCTTATTTAAATATATATCATGAAGTAAGGAAATTGCACTCAAGTTAATAATTATTTTGCCTTGAAACTGAATAAACTAAATCTGTATATTTGTGTTAACTTATTTATGAAGCACTTTGGGCATCTGAAGTTGTTTTAAATGTGCTGTGGAAATAAAATTGAATTGAAACAAGCACATGCTATATTTAAACCAGTCATAAATACCTTGAAAGTCCACAAATCTAGACCTTCTAAACAAAAAAATCTACAAAAATCTTGCTAATATTAAATCAGACCTATTCTGCAAACTGGACTTTTCAGATCTTTTAACCATGTTCTAGTTGTTTCTTCTCATTGAGCCTCTGAAGTTGTATTTGGAGTGATTCATGTTTGAGTGATCTTTAATCGTTTATTTTCTACGTCCATTTTCACCTCCACCGGTACACGCCCACTGTGACGTACGCGCATTTGTATTTGTGAATCTAGAATTTTCCAAGGATAATGATGCTGTTAACTAAAAATGCCAAATATGATGTCGTTTCTGTCCAGTGTCCAGTGTTTGAGAGTTTGTAGGAGTTTGCCATTTATAAATCTTGCCCCAAAAAGCATTTACAGGTTCACAGTAAAAGAAAAGATGATCCGATGTTTCTATGTCTTCACAAAAAGAACAAGACAGTCTTACATCTGTGTTGTGACAATAGACTGTATAAAGAAGTGGACTAAGTGAGTGTGACGTCACCCACAGCGTTCGACTCCAGTCAAATGAAGCTCATCGAGGCCAATTTGGAGCCAAGTTCCACATTTGGAATTCCGATCGAGAGTATCATAGCAACCAAAGAGCCAATCCGGAGCGAGGCTGGCTCTTCCTGCCTGCGCCGCTGGTTTAGCAGGGAGCGGGTGCAGCTGATTTGTCTGTTATTAATGTTCATATCTTGATTTACGGACACAATAGCGAAAATAACAACCCCAGGATCATGTAGAGCGGGTTAATACGAACATTTTAAGACCAAAACGAGTCTGACAGCAGCAGTTACAGAGAGAGGGGCCACAGCTTTTCAATGTAAAGTGAATTGAAGCCAGAGTCGATGGAGCTGGACACGCACTCATGGTCATTTCCTATATGGAACACGGCGGCTAACGGGTTAGCTATGTCCATTTATATATACAGTCTATGTGTTGAACAAAGAGGAGAGCTCCCAAACCCCAGTATGTATTTTGTCCTGACAACATTCACATTTGGAGCATTTTCTTAAAATATTAGGACAGAGTTAGTGGGAAAAAAATAGTATTGAATCTGCCACTGCACCGACTATTTCCAAGACAAAATAACAACTTTTTGGGCTACTTTGGATTTAGGTTGAAAAATGACATAATTCAGTCCTTTTCCCAAATCCCAGAATTACATTTGTTGAGTTATTATGCAATCAACCACCAGTGGCAGTAACATCGTCTCGCAAACAAAATGAAAGCTGATATAAGTAGGACAAATTCTTAATATTTTCTTGGATGGAAATTCTTAAGCTTCATTTAAGACATTTTTCACATTAGGCCACGTTTAAAGCAGCCAAACACAAAACAAATGCACATTGTTTTAAAGTTATTCAAGAAAATGCTTTGTCAGAGCACAAAAAGTTCTATTCATTTGTCTGATTTTACATTACAATATTTTTATTTTTACAACGTCTGACCAAAAATGAATACTATAGCTATTATCAAGTTATCATAAGAGGATATATGGCAAATGGGAGATCCCCACTGTTTGAAAAATCTGTAAAAAGTATACATTTTTTGTCATGGTATCATATGTGTTCTTCCAATTTGACCCTTATATATCAGTAGTATTAATAGTAATGATTATTTAGAGATTTACTAATTAGATTTGTTAAAGGTCCTATATTACACGGAATTGACTCTTGTGAGCTTTAAGCCATGTTGTAACGTACCTGGAGTTGTGTTTTGTTTCATTCCCACATGTTTGAGTAACCCTTTATTATTAGTCTGTCTACATCTCCCAAGCTCAAAATGCTCTGTTCCACCTTGTGATGTCATGAAGTGGTAGTTTTTAAGTTAACAGCTCCTTTTACCTTTAGTTCAGTAGAGATTGGCAATTCCAGGGCTGAAATGATCTGTATGATTCTAATGAAGGTGAATGGAGTTTAAAAACACAGTGGAGCACTTCCTGTGTTACCACATGACATCACAAGGTGGAGCAGAGTGTTTTCTGTTTGAGAGAAGAACTCAGCCTAAATATGCTTTGGAGATGTAGACAGACTAATAATAAAGTGTTACTCAAACATGTGTGAATGAAACAAAACACAACTCCAGGTCTGTTTGTGATGAGGAAACAACATTAGAACATAGATCAGAAAACTGTGTAATATGGACCCTTTAATTTATCCATTCATTAATTTACACAGCCCAGAAAAGCCATACATGGTCTGGGAATCAAACCAGGGATCTTCTTGTTGTGGGGCGCATAACTTTGCCATTCTGCCACTGTATAGAAGATATATAGGAATCAGCAATATTGTACCATAAGTATCATGAATTAATATATGTCATATGTGTTTTGTTTTGAAAAATATGTTCTACAGACCATGACACTGGAGGTGCAGAAGAGGAGATGGGGAGTCTGAGGAGGCTGATGCTTTTGCTGCAGAGGACAAAGGGACAAAGGTAGGTTGTTGAGAGTAGTTCAGATGTCTCTACACTGTAAAAAGGGATTTTGACATGAGTTATGGTTTGAATTTATATTAATCTTGTTTTGAGTAGATTCAGTTTGTTGTTGGTCTAGAAGTTTGGAATTGTCATTTGTAATAAAAAATACATCAAATATCTGTCATGGAGAAAGAAAATTGCACCAAGTCAACAAAAAAAGTCTGTAATTTTGCTTTGAAACAAGTACAAAATATATTTTACTTCACTACATTTGAGAGCAGGTATCTGTACTTTCTACTCCACTACATTTTTGAACTGGACTGAAAAGTAAAAGTGTTTTTTTATTGCCTGAGACCTGCTGAAAGAAAAACCTGCTGAGGGTTTATTTTTAATACGTTTGTAATTTGAGCAACAAAAATATACAAATAAAAACAGCTGAAAAAAAACATCGATTCCACCTTTCTGTTGATCAAAATTCAGCACAAATCTTTTTAAAAAACTGTTCATTTGAAGCTTTATTAGACCTCAAAATCTGTGTGAAATACTTTTACTTTTTACTCTTTAAGTACATTTTTAAATAGGTACTTTAATACTTTTACTTAAGTAGATTTTTACTTGAGTATCTGTACTTAGCTGTACTGTAACAAAGTTTAATTCTTCTACCACCGTAAACCAGATCTTACCGTAAACCAGATCTTACAACTACTACTGTGATTATCGCTGGAGTTCTTTTCGTTTTATTGGATTCTAAACTCCTACCAAATGTGATTGACAGTAAATACCATAACACTGGGATTTCAGATCATGCCCATACTAATATTGTCTTTGTTTTGAACCTACCAAAACGAGCGGCCATTTTTACTTTCTGATGCATATTTCTGTAAATATTTATCTTGTAAATTGGAGGAACCTTTGCTCACTAATGACATGTCAGACACATCAGACTCCATTTTGTGGAAACTTTTAAGGTGGTAATGAGGAGACGTGTTACTTCATAAGAAGCATCATAAAGGAAGTTAAGAAACTCGCCATTGAGAGAAACACTTTATCGCCAGAACAGTAATAATCAAACTCTACAAGAAATTCTCAATCTTAAATATGAATACAATGCTATTTTAACAAAACAAGTAAGTGACCAAATGTCTCAACTCTATTTGTTCTATTTTGAGCTTGGGGACAAACCACATTCGCTCTTAGCTCGTCAACTTTGAGGACAACAGAATAGTAGGGCAATATACAGGATTAAATCCAATACTGGAGACATCGTCACTCTCCCTAAAACTATAAATAAACACTTAACTTTCATTTTTATAAGGCGTTATATAGGTCAAAGGCTAGAGGTCATGTGGATTCTTGGCTGACTGAAGTCCCTATTCCAAGATTGGATGATGCTTCACGTGAATTAAATGATTTACCAGTGGAAAGGTGGGGGCGGGATGGCTTTGGTGCAGAATTTTACAAAAAAATCCCCACTCCTGCTCAGAATGCTGTCTCATTCCACTGAAGCAAAAACACTTCCTTCCACACTATATAATGCAAACATCACCCTTCTACTAGAACCTGATAGAGATGATTCTAGTCCGGCATCATACTTTGACTGTAAATTTAAATGAATGTATCGAATCCTTTGTTCATAAGGATCAGTCTGGGCTCATCCCTAACAGAGTCTTTTTTCAGTACTCAAAGGGTGTTGAACGTTACATATTATACGTTTGCTGCATGTTCAAAACAAGTTAAGTTTTATATTTAGTGGGCAGGGCTATCTCTTTAAAGTTCTAGAGAGGTTTGGTCTGGGTGATTCCTTTGCCTCTTGGGTTTGTTTGGCATATCTAAAACCCACTGCTTTGATAGTTACTAATCAGAACAGGTCACATCATATTCAACTTGACAGAGGCACTCGTCAGGGGTGTCCAATTACTCCATTGTTATTTGTGCTATCCATCGAGCCGTTGGCGGTTTGTATTAGAGAAAGTCCATTGATCAGACCCATAACGGTTGGTGGAGTCGATCATAAGATATTGCTCTGATGTTATTGTGTCAGACCCTGAACTGTCCATCCCTCATTTACTGGACTTAAATGTTTTTGGCGCTGTGTCAGGAGACTCTGAACTGGCAGAAGAGCGATCTTATGACACTTACAGCTGACTTAGATCTTGTATTTGTAGCCTCAACTCAGTTTAAAATCTCAGACGCTGTTAAATATCTGGGTATTAAGATCACTAAAAAAACAAACTGTCTCCTTAAATGTAATTGCTCTAAATGCTCTAAAACAGAATATTTAAAAATGGAGCTGCCTCTGTCACTGATCGGCCAGATAAATATGATTAAAATGTCTAAGATTTCTCTGTTTATTTCAGAATATTTTGGTTGATATTCCAAAGTCTTAATTTAAACAGACTGATTCTGCTTTCTTACCTTTTATGTGGCACCCAGAAAATTAAAAAACATCTCCAAAAGCCAAAGGAATGTGGTGGTCTTGGTCTGCCTTGTTTTTACACTGTTATTGCGCTGCCAAAGGAGAGTAATGATATACTGGAAATTAGATCAGGAGCTGGGGCCACCAGATGAAATTCCCTCTTGACAATTGAACATAGTTTAGCTTCAAAAACATCTCCCTGGGCCATTCTTTTTTCATCACCTAGACTAGCGTCCTCTCGAAGAGGAGAGCATTTTTTTCTATTAAATTTAGTCACAGGTACAAAAGTTTTGTAAACCTCCAAACACGTCGGTACATTTTCTGATAAGGCATAACTAGGCTCTCTCAGCCTCACAGATGTAGTTTTTAGGGACTGGAGGGTCTGAAATCCATAAAAGATTTGTACATTAACAAACAATTCTGTTCATTTGATCAATTCCAAAGTATGTGTAGCCTAAAAACTCATTTTACAGTTGAGGAATTATGTTCAGACATTCCAGCCTTCAGGGAAAACAGGTGGGAGGAGTGGGGTTTAAAAAGGAGGAAAAAATGTAATCAAACTGTAACTTGTATAATTGCAGACGATATCAACACTGTATAAAAAAAATTGCTTACAAAAACACTTCAGCCTTTGACTTCCTTCCTGTGGAAATGGTCCATTTAAGATTTTCAAGATTGGGTCCAAAAACCTCTCATATTAATGTTATGGTTTAACTCGCTTTTACCTGACAACAATAATGTCTTTGGAGTTGAATAATGGCACCACTTATTGAAGCTACTGTGAGAAAACTTTGTGCCAGTTTTTGCTTCATGTGGATAGACCCAGTAATTACAGAGATATTAACCATAAACCAGGTCAACACATCTGCAGCCTGACAGTTAGTGCGCACTCACATTAGGCCTTTTGAACGGTGCCTTCCTCAAGCACAATGGCGTAGGGTTCTATGGCCCACGCTCACACCTGCACGACCGGACCGAGCCACGGCCCAGTGACGCCATCACATGGAGCTGTGTGTTTATACAGTATGTGGCGCAACAGTGCTATCGCTTTAATGGAGAAAATAAGACCAGAGGCAGAAGGTGAGCACGATTCACCATGAATTTATGAGCAGTGTTCATTCACCTCTGTCCTCTCCACGCACAAGACAGGGCTCGTAAACATAAATGGTGCGTGTGCGCGTACATGAGCGACCGGGACGTGCTTTGGCCCACCTCCTCCAACCGGCCCACCTCCTCCAACCGGGCCAAACCAATGGACAAACATACGTAATTCTGTTCTGCCCTCGAGCTCAGTGTTAAACTATGGGGATTCTTGAATGCTGTGATGTCATGTGTATGTAACCTCTTATACTGATCACTGTTCTGGTTGCATGTCCCGTCCACACTCCTTCAGCCCCAGAGAACGCTCCACATGTAACTTCTCTGATGCCTTTTTTCTGTTTAGATTCAACATTTTAAAGAGGTTTTAGATGAGGGCCCTAGTGCACTCTGCCATGCAAACCACATGCTCTGTTTATTACCCCACTGCGACCGCTTGTCATGTTTTGATAATGAAAAAGTGACTCAAGAAACGCAATATGTTACAAGTTGGATTAGTTCTAAAGGCGACTGCATGTTTTGGTTTTTGAAATGCAAAAGTATTAGCGATGTGACGTCTGTGAGCGAGTCAGCTCTCCTGAATGATTCCTTAATGTCAATGGTCAGATACGGATCTCATTTTTTAAAAGAAGCGAATATTTTTCTTTCTACTTTTTATGCATTTTTACACTGATTATCACTGAACCAACACAAGAATCGGCTCAGAAGCAGAGCAGGCAACACGAGTGAGAGATGTGTGGACAAAAAAAATATTTTGTGTCGTAATACCAGTTAGTTTTTTAATTATTATTATTGTAGTCACATTTTTTTGTTTACATTTTCATAATTCCAAAGGGTAAACTCACTCCCACTCTCAGTTTGAACCATTTTAAACAGATCTTAGCTTTGGTCGTTTCTCTCTGTGATTATTTTGTTGTTAAAAGGAGTTCTCACATTGGGTTCTGACACATAAATAAATAGTAAAAGAGCCATTCTTTTGAACAGCTCTTTGAAGAGAACAGATCCAAAAGATTCAGATCCTGTAAAACATCCAAAAGTCCCAACGCTAAAAATTATATGAAAGAAATAATACTACGACCACCGTAACATCTAAAAGGTCTTAACCAAATATACAAATTAAAACAATGACTATGCTCTGGCCCCTGAAAAGTTGTGAAACACGCTCATAAACTCATCATGTTTAATTATTTGTACAATAGAAATGCATTAGGAAAGTGAGGAATACGTCTGGACCACTGCGAAATGTTTAAAATGGACCAGTTCTGTCCCATATTATATAAAACTGACTCTTGTGAGCTTTTAGCCATGTTATAATGTTGTTACCTCCTCAAAAACATACCTGGAGTTGTGTTTTGTTTCATTCACACATGTTTGTGTAACCCTTTATTATTAGTCTGTCTACATCTCCAAAGCTCAAAATGCTCTGTTCCACCTTGTGATATCATGAAGCGGTAGTTTTCAAGTTAACAGTTCCTTTTACCTTGTTCAGCAGAGATTGGCAATTCCAGGACTTCATTATCCAAATGATTCTTTTGAAGGTGTATGGAGTTTAAAAACACAGTGGAGCACTTCCTGCATTACCACATGACATCACAAAGTGGAACAGAGTGTGGAACAGCCTAAATATGCAGGGTTTGTGTGTTAAACATGTGTGAATAAAACAAAACACAACTCCAGGTCTGTTTGTGATGAGGAAACAACATTAGAACATAGATCAGAAAAAAGGGTAATATGGCCCTTTATTGATAGTAAAAGTCAGGTATATGCTTTAAGAAAATTATTCATAACATAATGTACAGAACCCCCTGACTCCTCTACTGCAGACTCCTCACAATAACATGTCCAGGCTGTGTGTTCCTTTAATAGTAAATTGCATATGGAGGAGTGGACCTTGTGCCTTGCTTTGATGAGCCTGACAGGTGTGTTTTACAGAAACCTATCACTTATGCATAGGACCGTTTCATTTCACATACTGCCACTTGCCAGCACTGGAGCAGCACCCATACATTACATGGGACATTTATGTAAGCACCGCTCTCACCGCAGACGTACAGTATGAAGGTGGATTTTACTCAGTTCAGCCTCAAATGTATTATTTATAGACACAGATGTCTTGTTTTTAGTCATCTGTTTGAATGACAGTCCATTTTTTGTGCATTTTTGTGCATTTGGTGACAGTAGCTCAGCTGGTAGAGTGTTTGGCCACTGATCTGGAAGTTGGTGGTTCGAATCCTGTTCTCCATATAAACATCATTGGTTGAGTGGTCAGATCACACCGTCACCCACAGGTTGGCGGTACAATTCCAGCTCCCGCAGATGAATGCTGTCATTGTGTCCTTGGGCAAGACGCTTAACCCACCTCGCCCCCAGTGTCTGTGTACACTGGCGTATGAATGGGTGAGTGGTTCCTTGATGTAAAGTGCTTTAAGTGTCTTGAAGGTGGAAAAGCGTTATATAAAAATGTGACTCTTTACCATTTGAAAACAGCATCTAACCATGTAAAACTCATTTCACTTTCTGCAGTAAAATGTACTGTGATGATTTCAAGTGGCAAAACAAAAATTTGGTTTCATCAACAGTTCTGGGAAAAAAAAGGACTAGATGGTACGATCACTAACAGTTCCTGAAGTGATTAAATCTCTATGAAGTAACTTAGAAGAGTGAGACTAGTGAAGAGGATCAATGGCTTGGGTTAGGGTTAGTGGTTGTTAGAGTGGTCAGGCCCCTCTGATGTTCGCTCCCCTCCAACCACCCAACATGAAGCACAGACGATGACCTCCATAGACTTTGTGAAAGTACATCCAGCCATGATCCCTACTGCCAGGGGTTGCCATGCTGTGGTATATTGATCTGTAGTGAGGCAGAGTCGTATATTGTGGAAATATGATTAGACCAAATTGATTATGGCTTTTGGCACGTTAAAGTAGGCAGCCCAAATTACCATATAGGGTACCAATCCAAAGGCATTTGCTAAATCTAGGAAAACAACATGGAGGTCTTTGGATTCCCTTTTGGCTGCTTGAATTTGGTGACAGATCATGGAGGCGCGCTCCATGCATCCTGAAAAACCTGATACGTCTGCTTTTTGCATGGCTGTGTCTATGTACTCATTTTTCCCAAGGTAAAGAGCGAGTCTGTGAACTGGAATGCTGAAAAATATCTTGCCTTCAGCATTCAAGAGATGTGATGAAATTGGTCAGCAGCAGTAGCATTCTTGTGCTTGGGGATAAGGACATCACCTGCTCTTCCCCTGCTCTTTAGGGAACACCATTTGGCCCAAGGGAACATGCCAGTCTTGCATAACAAACTGTTCCCACTGCCTCATTCCACTCAGGGAGGCTGGTGTCAAACTGGTGTGGAGCGGGCACTGGAGTGGGCCTATCAATTGGGAGGGTGATGCTCTTCTCAATGTAAGACGAGATCTCAGCTTGAAGCACATTTATTTCATCCTTCTCCCCTTCAGGCACCTTCCTCCAGTGGTTCTTTAGTTGCCTTCTTGCTGTAACCAACTGCTCTGTTTCCTGTTGTCTCCTGAATTTAGTTTGGGTGGTACGTGGGTTCCTGGTCTTGTTTACTGTTCCAAAATGCTCAGCTCCATAGTTGTAGATAATCTCTCCCAACTGATCTCTTAAGTCTCTCAAGAACACCACAAAGGTCCTAATTTACCATTTCCCACTTCTTTTTCCAGGAGGCTTCATCTTCCCTGCATCTTCTTCTTGGTAGCAGACTGTGATATGTTGACCTCTGAACTCCCTTCAGCGTTTGATCGTACTACCTCCTGCAGGGATGTTGATGTTCTGCAGACTGTGAGGTTTTTCCATAGACTGTATATATAAATGGTGAGCATGCATCCAGCTCCATCGACTCTGGCTCTAATTCATTTTACACTGAAAGACTGTCACCCCTCTCTCTGTAAATGCTGCTGTCATGATGTCGTATTAACCCGCTCTACATGATCCTGCTGTTTTTATTTCACTATTTTGTTCATAAATCAAGATATGAACATTAATAACAGACAAATCAGGCGCCTTCTTTCCCCGAGATCACTCCCTCTAGCGTTAGCAACAGGTTTGATTGACAGTGTTGCTAAGTGCCAGCTCCCTGCTAAACCAGCGGTGTGGAAGGGGCGTTACCTTCAACAACCTCACTCCGGATAGACTTTTTGGTTGTTGATACTCGCGGTCAGAATTCCAAATTTGGAACTCTGCTCCAGATTCTCCCCTTTAACTGCTAGCCTTGATGAACTTAATTTGACTGGAGCCGAACGCTGACCTTCACTTGACTGACTTGGCCTGCTCCGTAGGAAGTATTGGCCAGTGCAAGTTTCTGATACCACTGCCTTCAAACACTTTTTCCTGTCTTGATGGATTCTCAAACCCTTTAAGGATGTCAGCTGCAACTCCAGAGCGAGGGCCCTTGTTTTGATGTTGCCTCAGGTGTGGGGGTGCCCCTTTTACTCGTAGTCTGAGTCACCGTCCGCCCCCTGCAGGAAAATAAGAAAGGGGAAAAAATATCACAGGGGACTGAAAAACATCCCAGATTTATGCAGAATCAATGAACCAAGCAAAAAACTTAATCTGAGGTGAGAGAAATTTGATTTTGTTCAAAATGACAGATGACCTATAAGCTCCTTCATTTCACATGCATCACTGGCTTGGGTTACATGTGCGCTCAAAATCTAATCTAATCTGACACATAAACAGCAAACTCGTCAATCTGATCTGATCACAGTCCCTCTAATTACCCACGTCTTTTTTTGCAGTTTTCATCTCATCTGAATAATCTTAAAGGACCAGAAATCAGATAATAAACAGATTAGATTTTGGTGTGTGTGCATATACCATAAACTGTATATATAAATGGACATAGCTAACCTGCTAGCCGCCATGTTCCAAATAGGAAGTGATCATGGGTGCACTTCTGGCTCCATCGACTGTCTCCAATTCACTTTACATGAGAAAACTGTAACTGCTGCTGTCAGATTTGTCATTTTGGTCTTAAAATGTCCATATTAACCCGCTCTACGTGATCCTGGTATTTTTATTTCGCTATTGTGTCTGCAATTCAAGATATGAACATTAATAACAGACAAATCAGGTGCCTTCCATCCCCGAGGTCGCTCCCACTAGCGTTAGCAACAGGTTTGATTGACAGCGTTGCTAAGCGCCTGCTCTCTGCTAAACCAGCAGTGCGAGTGGGAAGAGGCTGCCCTGGATTGGCTCTTTGGTTGCTATGATACTCGCGGTCGGAATTCCTAATATGAAACTCTGCTCCAAATTCGTCCCTATAACTGCTCTAGCCTCGATGAGCTTCATTTGACTGGAGCTGAACGCTGTGGGTGACGTCACACGCACTTAGTCCACTTCTTTATACAGTCTATGATGTAAACAAAGTGCGTGACGGAGGGAGTGGTGACCAGATATCCCTCTATATAAAAAATACAGAGATATCATTATGGACAAAGATACCAGTGCACTCAAAAGTGAACTCATCCAGACGGGGAGAACATGCAAACTCATGAGTGTATTTCCCAGCTGCAGCGTTGACCTTGGTGTGGGACATAAACTCTGTGATGGAGCAGTTTGTCCACACTCTGTCCCTTGGGTCTAACTCTTCCTCAGTTTGTTGTGCCAAACTGTAAGTACGCTTTGATGAATGAGAGCCATGTGCACTCAATCATCCCACGGTGGCTCACCTCAGACACCAGAGCTGCTTTATGTTTGTACTTCTGTCCCACCACTCATCGTGATCAAGGCCCCTGTCTGCGCCTCCCGGTGTTTAGGGAGTGGAAAAGGGTAACACATAATATGCAAACAATTGTTCTATTAGGGTCAGACATGTAACTTAGTGGAGGGATTATCTGCTGGTCTCCATGGAGATAGATAAGTTTGATGCTTTACTGTGGAAAATTCCAGGCAAAGCAATAACAGTAGTAGCTCAGTTTGTAAAGTGTTTGCCCACTGATCCAAAGGTTGGCGGTTTGAATCCCGCTCTCAACATAAGCATCATTGGTTGTGCGGTCAGATGCACTGACCCACAGGTTGGCGGTGCGATTCCAGTGTCCTTGGGCAAGACACTTAACCCACCTCGCCCCAAGTGTCTGCGTACACTGGTGTGTGAATGGGTGAGTGGCTCCTTGATGTAAAGCGCTTTGAGTGTCTTGAAGGTGGAAAAGCGCTATATAAAAATGTGACCTTTTACCAATAACCCTCCACCAGAAAAGCTACACAGTGTATCTTTAATCAGTGTCATTCAAATTCAATTAAATTCACTTTCTACTGAAGAACTGTCCACCCTCTCGCTGTAACTGCTGCTGTGAGGCTCGTCATTTTGGTCTTAAAATGTTCGTATTAACCCGCTCTACATGATCCTGGTAGTTTTATTTCGCTATTGTGTCCGTAAATCAACATATGAACATTAATAACAGATCAGGCAGGTGCGTTTTTTCCCTGATGTTGCTGCTAGCGTTAGCAATAGATTGCACCTTCAAGGCACTGAAAGGGCTTTACATCAAGGAACCACTCATGCATTCACACACACATTTCTACACCAATGTACACAGACACTAGGGGCGAAGCGGATTAAGTGTCTTGCCCAAGGACACAACAGCAGCATTCATCTGTGGGAGCTGGAATCTCCAACCTGTGGGTCAGTGGATATGACCCTCCGTTACTGACTATTCCACATATTGCTTGGAGCTCAAATCAACAGAACAACCATTTCCTCCCCAGTTGCCACTATCCATTTTTTATACCCTACCATTAACCTCTTAAATGCCAGATATGTATAGGGCAAATCTATGGAATAACTTAGCCGTCACAGCCTTTAGCGTTAATTAAATGTGCCTGTCTCAGCTCCTCTCTTGTTTTAGACTAATGATGTTTCCAGTGATGAATATAAGCATCTCTCCCTCACCTCCGGGCTATAGGAGCAGTATAAGGTCAAACAGACTGTCCTCTCTCCAAACCCACACAGAAATGTGTGAGTGGGCGTTACCTTCAACAGCCTTACTCCGGATTGGCTCTTTGGTTGTTATGATACTTGCAGTGGGAATTCCAAGTATTAAACTTGGTTCCAAATTGGCTCCTATAACTGTTAGCCTTGATGAGCTTCATTTGACTGGAGCCGAACGTTATGGGTGCCGTCACACTCACTTAGTCCACTTCTTTAAACAGTCTATGAATCCAGCCCAAGACCTTGTTGTTACTTGGTGTAAGTCTGGCTTTGTTTGTGCGATGTGAGGGGCAGTGGGAGTGAGTCTCCAGATACGCTGGTGACACTTCTCATTTGTCTCTGCTCCTGGCGCACTCATTAATAACATTACCCGCGATCCTCCTCTGCAGTGATATGTTAGCCCGCACCTCCTTTATGTCACATGTAAACACGCTCATGTCTTTCGCGGTGAAAAATCATATTCAAGTGTGACATGTCAAGGCTATCAACATAAATCATGTACAGTATGTGTGTGGAGATCTGCTCTGACAGCCATGGAAAGGCCAGCGGCAGAAGCTAGCAAACATGGAGCACTGGCTAAACCCACTTCCTTTTGAAAATCTACAATGCAAACATAGGACTAGGGAGATATGCTGATAAAAATCTAACTGTGATCTCATTCCTTTGGCAATATTCAATTTTTCTAATATCGTTATTCACCTCATTCCAGAAGTTGCCGTGGGCGCCGCCATCGTCATTTGGGTTGTATTATTTTGTATGGAGTTGCCGATCTTGACAGCAAATAGGTTCTATAGGGACTACAGAGCCGTTTTAAAGCTTCCCAGAGAATCGGTGCAGTGTTGACTTGTTGTTGCACATAAACATTGAACATATCCAAACCAAACCTGCTTTACATAATATTTTAGTGCTGAAACTTTTCCCAAATTCTCCATTGAAAAGAATGGGATTTCCTCTTAACCAGAAATGCTACTACAAAGAAAGCGCAGTTTAGTTGCATTTACGGAAAAAGTGGGATAAGGTCAATATTTTGATTGAGTCATTTTCAAATTTTCACACCTCCTGTCGGTCAAAAATTAGGATTTAACGAATTGGGTCTGTGCACAACGTTAGCTGGCTAGTTCCAATCAGAGGGAGAGTCGGCTCAATCATCGTAATGTGTTCAACCTGGAAAGACTCAGACAGACACGAAAGAAACGTATTAGTAGGCTTCATTGAATGAGTTGTCTTTGGCGCTCAAACCCCAGCAAAAGCGATGAATTCGTGCCAGTCAGCTGTTGTTTAGGAGATGTCTTCCTCCCGGGGCCTGTACCCTGGAGGTGGTCGAGGTGAGGCTGAGGTGAGTGAAGGGACGATGAGATGATGTGGAGCTGAGGGGGTGTGTGTAAGTTTGATGGATTTAGTACAAATCATTTTCCTGTCGCGTTAGGCTCCAGGTATTTTATATTCAAATGCGAGAAGCCGTGCAGCCCTCCACACAGCACATCACCGCCTTGAATTATGGGTAACCAGTCACGGCTGTAGAGCACCTGACTTACACACACAAGTCACCTCCTCTAAAATATTCTCAAATCATTTTATAATTTATCTCAAAGTGATTTTTAATGTCTGAAAAACTTGAACGACAGAACAAGTTAATTTGAAAGTGGCAGCAGTCCAAGTTATTCCTCACTTTTCTGATGCGTTCTATAGCATACAGATTATTCACTGTGAAGAATTATAACCAGCAACAACAGTGGCTCATTTGGTAGAGTGTTTGTCCACTGATCTGAAGGTTGGTGGTTCGAATCCCGCTCTTGACATAAAAACATCATTGGTTGAACGATCAGATCCACTGACCCACAAGTCGGCGGTGCGATTCCAGCTCCCACAGACAAATGCCGCTGTTATGTCCTCGGTCAAGACACTTAACCCCCGTCGTTCCCAGTGTCTGTGTGCACTGGTGTATGAATGTGTGTGTGAATGGGTGAGTGGTTCCTTGATGCCCAGTGTCTGTGTACACTGGTGTATGAATGTGTGTGTGAATGGGTGAGTGGTTCCTTGATGTAAAGTGCTTTGAGTGACTTGAAGGTGGAAAAGTGCTAAAAATGGGACCGTTTAGAGAAGACCAGAGAAGAGTTTCGCCCCCACTGTAGCTAAAACAACATGCTAACAGCGCACTTCCTGATTCTCAGTGTTTTAATTAGATACAGATAGCACACTGTGATCACATTTAGACCTCAAGAGCTGCTTTTACAGTATATCTGTACTGAAGAAAAACTAAATTTGCTCAAATACATGACAAAAACAAGTTTAGTTCCTCACTTGTTTATTTGAAAAATAGAAAGAGTTTTGTCAGGCCTTTGTGTTTCTTAGACCTGCTTCAAACTTTTTAGATTGTAAAAATCGCCACGTTTTCTCTGTAACGATCTGGACGACGCATTCCTCTGATCTCAACTAAACAAATCCATTTTATCCATTTTATCTGGCAACACAGTCAGCGACCACCTTCACATTTAGTTCTATAAAACCAAATGACCAAATGAATTGCATATGCACACAGGACTCTTTAACTACAGCTGTAAAATGTAATAAAATATAATGGGATAGTTGGCAGCACTGAGTTGCCAGAGTTTTGACATTTTTATCCTTCACACAGACAAAGATATAATTTCACTGGAGAGTCTCTGTGGCAGACAATGGTCCAGTACCTGTCACCTCAAAATACTTCAAAATACTTATTCCTGGAGAGCAGCATGTAACCATTCTGTACTGTTGGTCAAACTGGTCAGCTACCTGCCTCAGAACACTTAAGAGCACCGTTGTGTGTGCGTTAAAGGTGTACTACGGAACTTTTCTCCATGGCGATTACTAGATTACAGAACATCAGACAAAAGCGTGTATTGTTATTTTATTTATCTTTATTTCTACAGGGAGAGCCCGATGAGAGCACCAGACTTAAAACATTAAAAACAGGAGCAGATGTGATTATAAATGTTTATCACCACATTATTAAAGTGCATTAGTGGCACCAATCTATCCAGTTTTGCATGTCCTTGAAATATATTCCATTTTTGGTTTTAATTCCAATTTCAGTTCTAGTTCGACCAGTTTTTAAACATAGACAATCATGAGATCTTGGATTAAAAGTTCTCCACTTCTTCCCTCCTCTCTCCCCCTCTCCTCTTCTCCTCTTTCTCGCTCCTCCTCTCTCATCCTCTCCTCTTTCTCTCTACTCCTCTCTCCCTCTCTCTCCCTCTAATTCTCTCCTTTCTCTCTTCTCCTCTCTCCCTCTCTAATCCTCTCCTCTTTCTCTCTTCTCTCTATTGTTCAGTTTTTAGATGTAGACAATCATGAGATCTTGTATCAAAAGTTCTTCTCCACTTCTTTCGTCCTCTCTCCTCCTGTCTCTCCCTCTCTCTTCCTCTCCCTCTCCTCTTTCTCTCTCCTCCTCTCTATTGTTCAGTTTTTAGACATAGACAATCATGAGATCTTGTATTACAAGTTCCTGTGTCAAAGTTCAACAAACAGGTGAGATATTGAGTCTGTCTATCGCCGTAGTCCCTTATAAATATCTGTGTAATCCCTCAGTCGTCCAGGTCTGATCCATAGTAAAAGCAAAAGTTGAATCTCTCAACTGGACAAGAAGTTGTAGGAGTGAAGACGTTTCGCTGCTGATCCAAGCGGCTTCTTCTTCTCCACTCGTTAAGGCTGAAACTGGAAACAATAGCTGTTCACAGTTTCAGTGTAGTGAGCTCCTCCCTTCAGATATGAGGCAGTGTCCACTAATAATCTGACCAGAACTGAAGAAGCGACTTGGATGAGCAGCTGACCAGAACTGAAGAAGCGACTTTGATGAGCAGCCAGACGTCTCCACTCCAACAACTTCTTGTCCAGTTGACAGATTCAACTTTTGCTTTTACTCCCTTATAAATACATTTATACAGTGTTGTTCTCTTCTGACAGATAGCGATGGCCAACCTACTTTTTCATAGAGTGAACAGTGATGGGTTTTAAATTCATCACCTGTTACGAAACGAAGGGCTGAGTGAAAGAGTGAGTCTAAATGTTTAAAGTAGAGGCTTAAAGTCTGCATGTAGATTATATCTACAGAATCCAGAACAGAAACAAAGGTTCCTTGAACAATTTGTCTTCTGTAGCAAAATGTACAAAAATGGCTCAATAGTCTATTTTCATTTCAGTATTTTGAATGATTTGGTACACTTCATTGTGAACCCTAAATATGTGACCCGGAGTCTGAATATTTTGAATAATTGCAAATCCGTACAGAGTGGAAGATAGGGGGTAGGTGAAGACCAGCATTTTTGGATCAATACTGGATTGAAATTCTTTTGACAGAGATCAAGTCAATTAAAGGTACTTCCCCCCAGTGGTTTTGTTCATATCTAACAGACAGAACTTTCTCTGTTTTGAGTCACTGTTTTGCAGATGATATTCAGATTTACCTGCTAGTAACAGTAATACATTTTTTGTCTCTAAACAAAAATGAAATGGAAATTCTTGTATTTTGTAGCTCAAACCCTCTGACCAGTCTGAACATTGACAGGGCTATTGGGCCACTTTTATCATATTACAGCCCTTATGTTCTTGGTGTGATTTTTGACCCAAATGTTTTAAATCTGACAGACAAATTAGCGCTGTTGTAAAGGGACGCTACTTCCAACTCAGGCTTTTTGCCAAAATTAAAAAAGTATCTCCCACAAAATGACTTTGAAAGTGCTATCGATTCTTTTATCACATCTCAGTCGGACTGTTGCAGTTCTTTGTACGTAGGCCTGGAGCAAAACTCTCTGTGGCGACGGCAGGGTGTCCAGTCTACTGCGGCTCGTCTACTGAAAGGCACAAGAAAATGGGAACACATTAACCCTATTCTCTCCTCTTTGCACTGGCTGCCAATTCCATTTAGTTTGTTTTAAAATGTTTGAACTCATCGGCGTGAGTGCACCTGTCCGGCTGCTGTAGCCTCTCTCTCCGGAGCCCTCAGATCTGCAGATCGGCTCCTCCTGACTGTACCGAAGTCCGGGCTCGTGTCCAAAGGAGACCGAGCCTCTTCAGTGGTGGCTCCGCTCAGTCTGTGGAGGAGTTTAAAACTAAACTAAAGACTAACTTTTTACTCTTGGCGTTCAGTTCAGTGTAGACCAGATCATCTTGTGTACTAGTTTTAATATTGTACTATTATTTGTGTGTATTTTTACTACTACTACTGTCTTATGCACTTATCTATACAACAACACCATCATGAGGAAAGTGAGACATACAGTATCAGCTTCAAATTGTAATTTTAAAGCCCCACCGCGTAACTTTTTAGCCACTAAATAGACGAAAATAAAACAGTAATCTCATTTTGGTTGCGTTTATTGCACTGCACTCACCTGTACAGCACTTTGACCAAGAGAGGCAGTTTTAAATGTACTTTATAAATAGATTTGACATTGGATTAGACAAACGGCATGAATCAATACATACAATACAGCTTTGATCTATGATGATGGAACACGGTAATAACAAGGTAAAAACGCCATTACATAACACGTCCCCTTTAACATGAAATGGTGCCTGTGTGGTCAGTATTGATTTCTAACTTCAAGCGTCATATGTGTCACATCTATCTATTTTAAAATACTTGTTGGGCTTGACGCTTTCAGCTGTGGGGTCTATAGGTCCCTCCACTTTACTCTAATCAATGTCCCAGTGTTCCTGCGGTGTGGCTGAAGCGACCCCCTACTGGCCACACGCAGCATGACACCAGCATTGCATCATTGATCTTTAAAACATTCAGGAAAGGGCGCCATGGATACGCAAGGGGTAACGTCAGATAAACATGTCTGTCAGTAGGTAGTGCTGCAAAGTGCTGGCTCTGCGATTACAGGGATCATTTTCAGCAGTAGACTGTCAGAAATAAGAAATAATCAAATTTATAAGTAAAGTTATACTGCGCAGTACTGTATGCAAACCAACATCATATTTCATACATTTGCCTTCCAGAAACTGCAATAACAAGAAGGGCTCTTAAGGGTATAAGCTGTACAAGGAACATTTAAAGCCACAGTCTGTAACCTTTTAGCCAAAAGTAGACTTAGTGAAAAACTCTGAGACAATACCAAATACAATTATGATTACGATTATGAAACAAATTGGATTGAATTGAATTGTCAAAGAGTTTCCATAACAGAAAAAAAGTTGTATGGTTGAGATTAATTAGGATTATGATTACGATTACGAAACAAAACAAACTGAACTGAATTGAATTGTCAAAAGAGCATCCACAACAGAAAAAAGTGATATGGCTGAAAACAATTACAGTTACGATTATGAAACAAAACAAAACTAATTGAATTGAATTGTCAAAAGAGTATCCATAACAGAAAGAAGTAATATGGCTGAGAAAAAGTAAATGTTTGAATTCAATTTGTCTTTGATTAGAGCATATTTCACATCATCTGCACTCTCTCTCTCTCTCGCTCTCTCTCTCTCTCTCTCTCTTTTTGTTATTAATATTTTTTATTGCATTTTAACATTTTACAACCCCTCCCACGCACCCCTCTTCTCCCCCACAGATGGGCACCGGGCAAGCACAGGAACAGAACACAACTGTTACATACACAAATACCTTAAGACTAACACAGTCCTATACAATCATATATAACTGTTCCATTAATTAAGCTGCTCTCTGGGTCGTCCTGTTGTGATTTGAGTAAGAGGGGTGTATTTTTATTAATTAGAATAGCAGCTCCCCGTTTATTTTGGTTGTAACTTGAGTAATAGACTTGTCCGGCCCAGTCCCTTTTGAGTGCTTTGTGTTCCCCACCGGACAAATGAGTTTCCTATATGTAGTAATGCGATATCAACCTTTTCTTTTTTCAAGAATGTCATGACTCTCCTGCGTTTAGTAGGGTCCCTTAGACGTCTGACGTTACATGTGACCACTTTTAATGTACTTGCCATATGATATTTATTATTCTTGTGCTGACCAAATAGATAAGTAACATAGAAAACGAGAATTGCAAAAAGCAAACTGAATATTCATTCCAATGCTCACCCCATGCCCCCCTCCCGCCTTCCCAACCCGCGTCGTCTATTACCCCCCTTCCTCCCTCCCCTGCCTCCCCCTCTCCCCCCAAACTGCCCTCCTCCCCCCACCCAACGCTTTCCCCCAGGTCATTCCCCCCCTTCCTTCCCCGTGTCCACTCTACCTCTCTCCTTTTCTCTGACATATCCTGGAACTATAAACCACTGTGTAAATGAACACTAATGGTTTCACCAACCTCATAAACGGCACATTTCCATCTTTCTTACTTGACGTTGTCTTGGTTCTTCTCCGATCAGCACATGAAACGAGCTACATTCTGGTTCTATTAAAAGAGGCTAACGGCACTGCAGTGTGTGAGCCTCTGGGTGATCAGTTCTGACGCAGTCTCAAAGATGACGCAGAAAAACAAAGCTCCTTAAATCAGTTCACAGCCAGACGCCATTCCAACTGAGCACTCTGTACAACACACCACATCGTGAGGGAGGCGAGACGCGTCTGCTTCAAATAGTGATTTTAAAGCCCCACCGTGGAACTTTTAAGTCACCAAATACACCGCAATAAAAAAGTAATCTCATTTTGGTTGTGTTTATTGCACTGCGGGCTTGCATCTCCACAAACCTGATTCCTTTTTGGCCTGGAGAAGGGCCTTCTTCTGCTTGTTTCCATGGAAATGTTGTTCCTTTGGCTATAATATGCCACAGTATGGCCTAGAACTCATCTGTCTCCATGGAGAATGTGCCAAAGTATGGTTTTAACTTTCTATGTCGTGACGTGCCAACTCCAGAAAGTTACATGGTTTTGCTTTACAGGTGAACAATGTCACTTTTCTGATGGGAGGGTCACCTGCTGCCTGCTTGTCTCCATGGAGATGTTATTGCTTTGCCTGGAATGTTCCACAGCTTGGCGTTAAATCTATTCATCCTGCATTTATTCATTATTTGTATTGCTCAAAAATACCCATCGACTGTGTAAAGAAGTGGACTAAGGGAGTGTGACGTCACCCATAGCGCTCGGCTCCAGTCAAATGAAGCTCATCCAGGCTAACGGGAGCGACCTCGGGGAAGGAAGGCGCCTGATTCTTCTCTTATTAATGTTCATATCTTGATTTATGGACACAATAACGAAATGAAAATACCAGGATCATGTAGAGCGGGTTAATACGAATATTTTAAGACCAAAATGATGAGCCTGACATCAGCAGTTACAGAGAGAGGGGCGACGTTTTTTTCAATAGAAAGTGAATTGGGGCCAGAGTCGATGGAGCCAGAAGTGCGCCCATGACCACGATTCCTATTTGGAACACAGCGGTTAGCTATATCCATTTATATATACAGTCTATGATTCTTAATGTACACAGGCTTGCCTTTCCACAGAACTGACCTATAACTTGGACTAGTGGAAAAAGTGCATGGTACCCTACATCAGAAAGTCTTACTATTTTACTGTGTCTTCTTTTTGTACCTGGAGCAGACTTTTCGTGCATTTCTCCTTTTGAATAGATTTAGTTTTGAATTCTTTTTACAAACAATCCAAACCTGCGGCTGATACACAGCTCCAAAATACTTGTCTTGGTTGTGTATTTTCAGATAGAGGAGGAACCTAAAGCTCTATAGGAGGTTCACTGTACTTCACTGTGAAATCCAAACTTAAAGCCACAATATGTAACTTTTTATCCAAAAAATATATTCAAATGTACTCTTACGAACCTTATTTGAACTGGAGGAGGGCCTGCTCCTTCTAGTTTCCATGGAAATGTTGTTTCTTTAACTATAATATTCCAGACTGGCATAAAACTCATGTCGATGGAGAATATTTTGAAGTATGGTTTTAACTTTCCACTATCACACAGGTAACGTGGCACCTCCAGAAGCATTCTGTACCTTTTAATGATTTTGGCTCATGTTATCTCTGTGGAGCTGTGGTCTGCCAGTAGTGTTCAATTTATTAACCTTATTCCCAAATGGACCCCATTCCATAACTCAGTGGTGGAAGAAGTACTCAATTTTGTTACTTAAGTAAAAGTACAGATACCGGAGCAATAAAATAATCAAGTAAAAGTATCACATGAACAAAATCTACTCAGGTAAAAGTATTAAAGTACTTTTAAAAAAATATATACTTAAAGAGTAAAAAGTAAAAGTATTTCGTGCATATTTTGAGGTCTTATTAAGCTTCAAATGTAGTGATTTTGATAAAGATTTGTGCTGCATTTTGTTCAACAGAAAAAACTTAATCAATCGTTTTTTTCTAGCTGTTTTTATTTATATAATTTTGTTTGGTCAAATAGGTTCTGTGTACAGCAGCACACTAGCTAGCTCACTGTGTCTCAAAGCTAACAGTCACTTTTGTTAAAATCAGAAAACATAAAATATACAACCTATTAAAATTGAAAGTAATTAAAATAAAGACTACCCAGTTATTTTTATATGTAGAATACTTCAGTTTGTGTTGTTGTTTTAGTATTTATTATGCTTCAAAATTAGTATTAGCGTTAGCACTGAGACACAAACATGTCTCTTTCTAAACACAGAAGTGTCTCTGGTGAAGTATTCATTTTGTTTGTGTAATTTTTAACATGTTGTCAGTGACATCCACCCACAGCTCCCTGTCCACTGCCTCATCTTTAAATGTTTATTAATTTTAGTGTGACTCAGCAAAAACCTCATGGGGATAAAACTGGACAGGAAGTGTCTATTATGAACTTGTTAAAAGTAAACCCTCTTTTCAGCAGGTCTCAAACAATAATTAAAAAACTTTTACTTTTCAGTCCTGCACAAAAATATAGTGGAGTAAAAAGTACAGATACCTGCTCTCAAATATAGTGAAGTAAAAGTACAGATACCTACATTTTTTACTTAAGTACAGTACTTCACTACTTTTACGTCATTACATTCCACCACTGCATAAACCGCAGTTCTCCAGAGCCGAGCGGAGGCACAGAACAGACTCATGTTTGCACAATGGCGTGTCCTGCTTTGGTAAATCAGGCTGTAAACAACCCCCACGCCTGCTCATCCTTCTCTCATTTAAATGCATGAAAAGCCCGGCGTCCCACTGCTACTGTTGAGTAATGCATGTCACTATGTGCACGAGAATAATGCACTGGGACAGCTTCTCATACTCGCCACGTCAAATATACTGTTCTAAAAGGGACAGAAAAGAGACGGTAGAGGGATGCTTTCTGGAGTCAAGTGGTCGATGTACTGTCTGAATAAAAAGAAAATACACTGCATAAAACAAAAGGTATCATTTTTGTTTTTTTTGGACTGTGTATATATAAATGGACATAGCTAACCTGCTAGCCGCCGTGTTCCAAACAGGAAGTGAGCATGGGCGCGCTTTGGGCTCCATCGACTCTGGCTCCAGTTGATTTTATTTTGAAAAACTGTGGCCCCTCTCTATGTAACTGCTCCTGTCAGTGTCGTCATTTTGGTCATCATTTACATGAACCTGGTATTTTTATTTGGCTGTTTTGTCCGTAAATCAAGATATGAACATTAATAACAGATAAACCTTCTTTCCCCGAGGTCACTCCCGCTAGCATTAGCAACAGGTTTGATTATCACTGTCCCGCTCCCTGCTAAGCCAACGGTGAGGGCGGGAAGGGGCGCTACCTTCAACAGCCTCGCCCATGATTGGCTCTTTGGTTGCTATGTTACCCGCGGACGGAACTCTGCTCCAAATTGGCCCCTATAACTTCTAGCCTCGATGAGCTTCATTTGACTGGAGCCGAACGCTGTAGGTGACGTCACACTCACTTAGTCCACTTCTTTATACAGTCTATGCTTGAGCAAAGAGAATCAGTTAAAACAACTATTTTTTTATTATATTAAAATGTTTACATGCAGTTTTAAAAGAATCATCATCTTGTATGAATCACAAAGTACTTAGAACATGCCCCACAAAAAAGCCTGATTCACAAAGTTGAACTCCAAGCGAGTTTCATTTTTCTGGAGTGTTTCTTTTCAAACTGCTCTTGTGCTGCGTCAAAGTCGAGTGTTGACCTCTTCTCGCGGCTCTATAATTGAAGCTTAAAGCGACAACCACAGCGTTATGTAAGAGCGGCTGGGCACCTGCGGGTATCAGCTTCACTCGCTTCATCTGTATTCTACCGAGACCCGGTCCGCGGTCGCCGTCAGAGCCACGGAGCCGTGCTGGTGACCGCATCGACCTGCACAAGTACAATCACACATGTGCTGCCTTTCATCAAACGTGCTGGAACATGGGTGGAATCAATGTTTGGTTGTGTTTCTGACCATTAGCAGCTGTGGCTTGTGAATGAATGTGAGCTCGAGCGCTGGGTCCATTTTACGCTGTTTTCTGATCTATGTTATAATGTTGTTTCCTCATCACAAACAGACCTGGAGTTGTGTTTTTTTTTTATTCACACGGTTTAACACACAAACTGCATTCACCTTCGCTAGAATCGTTTGGATGATTTCAGACCTGGACCTGCCGATCTCTACTGAACTAAACGTAAAAGGAGCTGTTAACTTGAAAACTACCGCTTCATGACATCACAAGGTGGAACAGAGCATTTTGAGCTTTGGAGATGTAGACGGACTAATAGTAAAGTGTTACTCAAACATGTGTGAATGAAACAACACACAACTCCAGGTATGTTTTTGATGATGTAACAGCTTTATAACATGACTTAAAGCTCACAAGAGTCAATTTTTGTGTAATATAGGATCTTTAAGTTGAGGTGATGTTTTCTGATCCCTGGACACATATGCAGTTTGGAAAAATCATAGTTCAGTGCTTCTTATCAATTTATTCTTATTCTCAATACAGACACCTTTTTCTGTATTTGAAGTGTGTTCTCTCAGAAGAAGTAAAATCTTTTGTTACCTCTTAAGGGCAAGATATGCACTGGTCCGAGCGGGAATCAACCCACTGACTTCAGGGCTGGTGGATCAGTGCGCTCATCACAGAGGCTCAAACTTTGTCTCTAAGATCAGACGAGACCGGGCCTTCTGAAGGATATAGTGTGTGCATGTTTTTTTCCCCGTTTGGTGGCAAATGTTAATTTTTGACAGGTTAAGGTTAGGGCATAGACTGTATATATAAATGAACATAGCTAACCTGCTAGCTGCTGCGTTCCAAATACGAAGTGAGCGTGGGCGCGCTTCCAGTTCCACTGACTCCAGTTCACTTATTATTGAAAAACTGTGGCCCCTTTCTTGCTCTACGTGATCCTGGTGTTTTTATTTCACTATTGTGTCTGTAACTCGAGATATGAACAGATATAAAAAGAGACCGATGCTGTGCCTTCTTTTCCCAAGGTCGCTCCCACTAGCGTTAGCAACAGGTTTGGTTGACAGAATTGCTAAGCGCCCGCGCCCTGCTAAAACAGCAGTGCGGGCGAGAAGGGGCATTAACTTCAACAGCCTCGCTCCGGATTAGCTCTTTGGGTGCTACGATACTCACGGTCGGAATTCCAAATATGGAATTCGGCTCCAAATTTACCCCCTATAACTGTTAGCCTCGATGAGCTTCGGAATTCCAATATGGAATTCGGCTCCAAATTTACCCCCTATAACTGTTAGCCTCGATGAGCTTCATTTGACCAGAGCCAAACGCTATGGGAGATGTCACACTCACTTAGTCCACTTCTTTATACAGTCTGTGGGTTAGGGTTAGGTTTTGGAATAGTTCATTTGGTTAAGGTTAAAGCGTATGGACAGGTTAGCTAACCGAGTCTTGGCAGAACTGCACTGGGGGTAAAAATTATGTCATAGTGTATCCTGGCTTATTGTTGTGGGGTTGTTTCATAAATACAACGGCCAAGGTGGAAGTGTATAATTTTCTCTCGTGTTCATTGTCCCGACTTCCAAAAGTGCAAACAGTGCGATTTACAAAAAGAGCCAAAAAAATAATAATTCTGCAACAATGAGTGTTACCCACAGTGCTTTTCCCTGCAGTCCTTCTCTACACTATACTCCAGTAGCCACAGCTGCCCTGGGGCTGATTGAAACGAGATGTGGCACATAATCCAACACTTGCATTTGGGTGGGCTCGCATTCCCACAGGCATCGTCCATACTGACCGGGAGCTGAGTGGTCAGTGATTCTTTCATCTCAGCATTTAGGTCCCAGGTTTAGGTCCAGGTTACTAAAAAAAAAGTAAAAAAAAACACATTCATACTAGGCCTTCAGGTTGATGGACGAGTGCTCTAACCACTGAGCCACTGTTGTGTGTTGTGCTTCTGATTATCAACCTATGGCCCAATATCTGGAGAAGGGTCCTGAAGGAACGGCCCGTAGTTCTTTGGATCACTTTAAGTTTTAGAAAGATGTTGAACTTGTCAAACTTAGCTCCACTTCTCTATTCTGGGGGAGTCGTGCTTGGGTCCAGGTGAAGGTTAGTGAGTTCTGAATGAAGTCATCTGCAGTGTGGGTCAGATAAACATGTCACTCAGAGGCCTTCTCCTGTCCATCTGCCCCTGCGCTGTACCAGGCTCACGTTCCCGGCGCTGAGCACAAGCCCGGCCATTGTGTAGCGTCAGGGGCAGACTGGCAGACTGGCAGAGTGACAGGTGATTGACGGGCCCACTGACGGATGATGCAGTGAAAATTGCTTTAGACCACCTTTGTTTGCTCCACCTACAGCGGCAGAGACGCGGAGAAAAACAATGAACCAGTGTCAGCTGGCGGAGTCTGCCCCCTCTGCTGACAACGTGATGATTCTAAATGTGGGCGCTAGTTTAGTCAATTCAGCTCGTGTGAGTGATGGCGGCGGGCAGAGCGGGCGATGGCCAGGGGCGGACTGGCAAACCGGGGTACTGGGGATTTACACGGTGGACCAGTGGGTCAGTGGGTCTGGTGGGTTAGGGGGCCAGGGGGGTCAGAGGGCCGGTGGTTGTTCCTCACACTGTAGGGCCTGGGCTCACACTCACCTGTAATACTGTCAGCTCACAAACAGTGGCCCAGCATACAAGAGATGGATAAGAAATACAAATCAATTTCTTAATTTTTCCCATGAATTTTGTGCAATTATTTTCGTTTGCTCAAAACCGAAGCTTGAACTCGAAAACTTTAGTCAGGATGTTACCACGAACATGGTAAAAATAACCCCTCAAATCATTTGAAAAGTACTTTTTACTTTTCAGTCCAGTTAAAAAATGTAGTGGAGTAGAAAGTACAGACACCTGCTCTTAAATGTAGTGAAGTAAATGTAAAAAAAAAAAGTAAACAGTATTCACTGTAAAATGTACTTAAGTAAAGTACAGATGCCTAAAAATTCTACATAAGTACAATACTTTAATACTTCCACCACTGCTTATCTTTATGGAGACCTGGAATCTTCCACAGTGGGCTGTTGGGTCAGTGGGCCGGTGGCTCAGTGGGCCGGTGGCTCAGTGGGCCAGCCGTTATTCCTCACACTGTAGGGCCTGTGCTCACAGTCACCCATAATAGTGCCAGCTCACAACCAACGGGCCAGTGCACGAGAGATGGGGTATGTTAGTTTTGGCGTGCGCCTGTATTGCCCTGGTATTACCCCCCCAGGTCCCACGCATCCTTAAACTTGGAAGCCCCCTTGACCATCTCCACTGCGTAACAAACATAGACTAGATCATCACTGCTTAAGTGGGCTGGTCTGTCAGAAACTCCCCGGTCATTTTTGTCCCCGCCGATGGCACAGATTGGCAGGCTTGATTTAGTCAGTTTACCCCTGGGCGGCTGTGGCTACAGACGTATGCAGTTTGCTCACAGTGCAGAGTGAATACATAATGCAAAGTGTTTTTTTATTGTCCAAAAATATCACTTTATAGTTTAAAGCCACAGTTTGAAACTTTTTAGGTTTAAATTAGACTAAAGATTTAGACTTAAATTATGTTGCTGTTTTTTTGTTTTGTTTTGGGTTTTTTGGTTGTTTTTATTGCTCTAATTTCTGTGTAGACTCTGCCTCTGCCTCACTCTTAGCTCGCATTAGTATTAGTGTTTATTGCTCTGAAAAACCTACTCAGAGCAGGCTTGCATCTCCACAAACCTAACTCTTATTTGGCCAGAAAAATTTGAATAATCGCTAATAAGTACGTGTAAGTGGGGTGTGTTCAAGGCTTTGCACAAGTCATGAATCCAGGACAATACAGCATTACTCAAACCTGCTCAAATCAGTCCAAATGACGGAACAACATTATAACGTGGTTAAAATAAAAGTCAATTTTACATAATATGTCTCTTTAAATAAAACATAACGTTAACTCAGAGTAGTGTGACACACAACCCACTGAAAGAAAAAAGTAATAGAAAAATCTATCATTTAAATGTTTGAGTCTTTAATTATCTTTATGTAAATGAGTTCAGTCATTAGTTCAGTGTGATCCTGGACAGAGTAATGTTACCTCGCTACTCCACAGACGCGGTTGTTATAGTGTGAACCTTCGTGATCTCGTGGTCTTGCCTGTGGTTACTTACATGCTGTGTACATGGGTCAGGACCACAGCACAGGACGCATGCACAAAACGTACCACAGAGTACACAGAGTACACAGAGTACACAGAGTACACAGAGTATCTGATCTACAGGTCCTCACTCATGGTCCAGAGGAGTCCCACTGCTTCTAACGTATTACCCGTACTACTGGAAGATGGGCCGATTGCAGAGAATACATTTCCCCATGGTGACATTAAAGGTGCACTTTGTTTCCTGTTGCGTATCTGCAGTGGTGGATGAAGTGCTCAGTTGTGTTACTTAAAGGTCCTACGTTACACAAAACTGACTCTTGTGAGCTCTTGTAAGCCATGTTATAATGTTGTTACCTCCTCAAAAACATACCTGGAGTTGTGTTTTGTTTCATTCACACATGTTTGAGTAACACTTTATTATTAGTCTGTCTACATCTCCAAAACTCAAAAGGCTCTGTTCCACCTTGTGATGTCATGAAGTGGTAATTTTCAAGTTAACAGCTCCTTTTACGTTTAGTTCAATAGAAATTGGCAATTCCAGGGGTAAAATGATCCCAATGATTCTAGTGAAGGTGTATGGAGTTTGAAAACACAGTGGAGCACTTCCTGTATTACCACATGACATCACAAGGTGGAACAGAGAGCATTTTTGATTCACCTGTAATGTTCCACAATACACTGAAAAACACTGAAAAGCATTACTGTGAGCGGGGTCACCTCTCCACAGATGTGACCTGGAACTTGGCCAGTGGCATCACCTGCTTGTCTCCATCGAGATAGATAAGTTTAACGCCATATTGCTGAATATTTAAGGCAAAGTAATAACATGTTTAACACACAAACTCTGCATATTTAGTCCACGGAAAACACTCTCTTCCACCTTGTGATGTCATTAAGTGGTAATACAGGAAGTGCTCCACTGTATTTTTAAACTCCATACGCCTTCACTAGAATCATTTGGATGACTTCAGCTCTGAAATTGCCAAGCTGTACTGAACAAAAAGGTAAAAGATCGCTGTTAACTTGAAAACTACCACTTCATGACATCACAAGGTGGAACAGAGCATTTTGAGCTTTGTAGATGTAGACAGACTAATAATGCAGGGTTACTCAAACTTGTGTGAATGAAACAAAACACAACTCCAGGTATGTTTTTGATGAGGTAACAACATTATAACGTGACTTAAAGCTCACAAGAGTCACTTTCTGCAGTATAGGACCTTTAAAATGACTTCTAAATGACAGAATCCGTTCTCATTTGCGTGAGCCCTTCGTCCCCTCGTAAAGTGGAGGTAGATGGGAGATCATTTCACAGCGCTCTAATGTTATCACTGAGGAGTCGTGTTGGGCTAAATGAATCACGTCCAGATGAACTCTCTGGATGTGGATGGCGTTAATGGGACTATAAGTGATCGGTGCTGTCAGCCCCTCTCAGCTCACATAGGCTCTGAACATGTGGGCTGTGCGATGGCTCAGGTCCCCGGTTTAGTGTCTGTGTCCCTCTTGAAACACACTCGCAATAATTAAAGCTGTTCATTAGACTCTCTGCTCCAGACTAACGATCCACCATCAATCTAAGAACACAGGTCATCAGAGCCCCCTCTCCCTCGGGGACCTGTAGCACACTGGACACTGCAGGCATTAGGGGCATGGGGGTGCGCTACCAGACAAAAGTTTGGACACTCCATCTCATTCAGTGTTTTTTTTTTATTTTTACTACTTTCTACATTTTATATACACACCGAAGACATCAAATATATGAAGTAAGATATATGGAATTGTGTAATAAAGAAAAAAAAACATTAAAATAACTCTACTAAATATTTTTCAACAAAGCAAAGGGTGGCTACTTTGAGGATTTGGCATAAATATAAAAAGAATATATATTTAGTAGAGTTTTTTTCTCCACTACATAATTCCATATATCTTACTTCATATATTTGATGTTTTCTGTGTGTATATAAAATGTAGAAAGTAGTAAAAATAAAAAAAAAATGTAATGAGAGGGTGTGTCCAAAGTTTTGACTGGTCATGTATGTTGCTGTTTCGTTCTGCTTCCTGTTATATGCATCGTTTTGAGGACTTTTTACCCATTCAAACGATATAATATTTCATTTTAAATTGTTAATCGTTATTGCAACGGCCGTAATTTCTCATCACCCTGAACCCCATGGATATAATATCTATCACTTCTCGAACTTTTTACACCAAGTAAAGTACCACCTTAAAAAAGAGTGTTACAGGTCTAAGGGCTAAACCATGTATAAAACAGGACTACACCATTACTGTAGTAGTTCTAAACAAGGCTCAAACTCAAAGAGGACAAAAAGACCTCAGCAGTTAGCAGTATGTCTGGTATACAGCTATGTGCTATATGCTGCCCCCAGTGGCTACCGTAATTTCAAACACTTGGTGACATCACACACGACTTCCATGATGTTTCTGATTACAAACAGCTGGCTGCGGGGGCGGAGTTTGAAGTGTTGGACCAATCACACTGTTCCTCATATGTCCAGACCAAAGAGCCAATCCGGAGCGAGGCTGTTGAAGGTAACGCCCCTTCCTGCCTGCACCGCCGGTTTAGCAGGGAGCGGGCGCCTAGCAACACTGTCAGTCAAACCTGTTGCTAACGCTAGGGGGAGC
>KN481501.1:48103-59263 GCA_000787095.1 Periophthalmodon schlosseri
TCTGGATGGTGATTTGTCTGTGGCCAGAATTTCCCCTGGGAACTTTATGTTTGCATCTGACACGAGGGTTTGGTTATAGGTCACGTTAGGATGGCAGTTTCAGTAAAAAGACTTGAGCCGGGGATTTCAAACTAGAGGAAATGCCATAAATAATAAAACAACTGCTCCTACTGATGTGTTCGGACTCTGCGCTTTTGTTTTGTTATAACTTATGTGAACTCACGGACTAGATTTTTCCATGTAAGCCAAGAGATAACGTCGGCCGTGTTTACATGCAGACCGAACACCTGACCATAATCTGATTTCTGGAGTTATCAGATTATGTAAATGTGATGTAAATAGTTTAATCTGATGTGAGTAATCTGTTTTCTGTTTTCTTACTGATGTCGCCAGCTGGTTTTTATGCTCAGGTTCATCTTGAGCACATAAACGTGAAGCATAATCAGATCTTATTTTGGGGTTTTTGGAATATTCTAGTTATTGAGTTTCACCATAGACTATATGTCAAGCTCTGGTTCTTATTGACTTCTATTGAAAAACTGTCGCCCCTGTCTCTGTAACTGCTGCTGTCAGGCTCATCATTATGACCTTAAAATGTTTGTATTAATCCGGTCTACATGGTCCATGGTTTTTTTAATTCGCTACAGGGTTGGTAAATTAAGATGAAGATTAAAAACAGACCAATCAGACGCCTTCCTTCCCCGAGGTTTGATTGACAGTGTTGCTAAGTACCCGCTCCCAGCTGAACCAGCGGGTACTGCAGGTGGGAACCTGCAGTACCCAAAACCCTCACTCCTGATTAGCCCTTTGGTTGCTATGATACTCGCGCTCAGATTTCCACAATAGTTAGCACGTACTTGGTTAGCCTCTGCAATGACTTCGAACTCTTAAGTTTTTTTTAAAGTTTATGGGAAAAATGAGTGGGAATTTAGCTCCAGAACCAGAACTTGTGGTCACTGTTGAGCTCCATAAACAGGCCTACGTGACTGTCGGGGTCCCCCTAGTGGCTGGTGAGGCCCTATGCATTTGCACAGTCTGCCTATGCCTGGAGATGCCTCTTGCTGTGAGCTCTTTCTGTTCAAGTGTTACTTATGTTAACATCCCCATTCAGCTCCATTGCTCCAGCTGCACTATTTACTCTGCACTAGCACTTTGCAATCTTTTCAATTTACATGACAATTGGAATATAGAAGTAAACACAATGATTTTGCCTTTGTTTACGCGCAGTTGGCAGCAGCGACTCCCAAAACCCTATTTTGACTGAAAAGGTGTTTTTGCTTTCTGTTATTGAGGACAAAATGCCAATGTAAACAATTATGCAACAGCCACGTCTCGAGCAGAACTGGCTGCTGACTTGAGACTATAGCCTGAACATTATGATTCGAAAATAGTAAAAAGTTACATAAACACATAGATTTTCTGAGGCTGTTTTGTGCACCTCCTTTCTCCATTCTCAAGTATTTGTATTAAGTTCATTTTAAACGGTTTGCAGTGGTCCAAAGTTATTCCTCACTCACCTTATGCAGTCAGAGCATTCTAATTATTCACAGTGATGAGTTTATAAGTGCTTTTTGCAACATTCAGAGACTAGAACAGAGTTTTGCTACCATGGCCCCTATAAATGTTAACCTTGACAAGCTTCTTCATCTGACTGGAGCTGAATGCTATGGGTGACGTCACTTAGTCCACTTCTTTATACAGTCTATACACACAACTGACATTTTTGTCCCCAGGAGCTGCTTATACAATATATCTGTACTGGCATTTTAGTTAGAAGGGGCTAAGGGGTGCTAAGGTCTTCAGTGGGGGTGCTCACTTAACGTGGAGTGGGCCTGTAACATGTTTGCTAGTTTAAATGTAGTTAGCCCCCTGTAATGATGGTACCTAATGTGGAATTTCTTCTTCGTCGCAGTCTCATTTTGAGCTTTTAGCAATTTGAATATTTTAGTTGAGAGCTGACGTCCTATGAAAATGGGTTAAAAATCTTTGCAGGAGCTATGGGGGACCACTGGCCATTCTGGAGGGGGCTAGTGCCTGCCCAAGCTCCCCCTGGCGCCGCCCCTGCCTTTAATCCCTTAAAATTCCAATGTGAAGCTCACGGGCCTGTCAAAAATAGTAAAGTTCTAATCTCCGCCCACTGCTCTGTGTTTAGTGATATTAGTTTCCAATTATTCAATATTTTATCCATAGAAACAGCTAAATAAAAATCTGCTGCTTGCTACAGTGAAATGACACTATGAAGAGGCCAAAAGCTTTTTCCCCATTTCAGTTCTCGTGTGGCCAGTTTTTAGACGTAGACAATCATGAGGTCTTGGATTAAAAGTTCCTCTCCTCTCTCCTCCTCTTCCTCTCTCCACCTCTTTTCTTCCCCTTCTCCCCAATGCTCCTCTCCCTATCTCCTCTTTCTCCTCCTCCCTTCCTCTCTCCTCCTTTCTCATCCTCACCTCTTTATCCTCCTCCTCCCTCCCTATCTCCTCCTCTCCTATCTCTCCTTCTCTCTCATCCTCCCCTCTTTCTCCTCCTCCCTTCCTCTCCCCTCCTCTCTTCTCTCTCCTCCCCCTCTCTCTTGCCTCCTCCCTCCCTCTCTCCTCCTCTCCTCTCTAATCCTCCCCTCTTTCTCCTCCTCCCTCCCTCTCTCCTCCCTCCCTCTCCCCTCCTCTCCCTTTCTCCTCCTCTTTCTCCTCCCCTCTCTCCCTCTCTCCCTCTCTCCTCCTCTCTCATTGTCTCCTCTTTCTCCTCTTTCTTCTTCTTCCCCCCTCTCCCTCCCTCTCTCCTCCTCTCTATTGTTCAGTTTTTAGATGCAGACAATCACGAGATCTTGTATTAAAAGTTCAACAAACAGGTGAGTCAGTCTGTTGTCGTAGTCCTTTATAAATACATTTTATAAATACATTTATACAGTGTTGTTCTCTTCTGACAGACAGCGATGGCCAACCTACTTTTTGATAGAGTGAACAGAGATGAGTTTTAAATTCATCACCTGTTATGAAACGAAGGGCTGAGTGAATCTGAACGTTTAAAGTAGAGGCTGAAGTGTGCATGTGTGTTCTATCTACAGAATCCAGTACAGAAGGAAAGGTTGCTTGAACAATCTGACTCCAAACAATTACTTTGCACTTGTATTTTCACTTAATACTACTTTTAAAGGCCCTGTACTAAATTTTTTCCATGTATCTGAGCAAAATGTGTTTTCTCCCAGTACAGATGTTTGTCTGCATTGAACTAGAAAGCATTTTATAGTCAGGAAGTGTGCATTAGCATGCTAGTTGTTGTTAGCTTTAACTTTAGAGTTGTGAAAAGTGCTTATAAACTCATCGAGGTGCATAATTAGGATGCTCAGAATGCATAAGGTAAGTGAGGAATAACTTGGGACCACTGCAAACTATTTAAAATTAACTAGTTCTGTTTTTCATTTTTAAGACAGTAAAAATGAGATATGGCGCCTTTAATTTTATGGTAATATTATTTTAGAGAACTGGAACTACCCTCTGGATCTTGGTGGCACACTTCTAAAGCACTCAAACGTGGCTTAAGTTTGGGGCTAAGTAAGGACAATAGAGATGACATGGGAAGCAGCAGAGGCTTGTTAAACGCTGTGGGGCAAATGTGTGTGTGTGTGTGTGTGTGTGTGTCTGTCGACTGAGGACAGAGACATGACCAGGAGATGTAGCATTAGAAAAACAAGAAGCTAAACTGGCTCATGTTATTTGGCTAGTACGCAGAAACCTTCCCTTCAGCACATCTATTACTTAAGGTCTGGTCCAAGTTGTTCTACCTGTGACAAATTGATGTTTTTGCCTTGGGCTTTTCATCTTCTCCCGCCCCACAGGGTTTAATCTAATATTGGTTAGTTCCAAAATGTTGTTTAGTGCACTGTCCCTTAAAACAATTTGACAATTTGAATCAGCATTTCTATAGAGGGTCGAAACCATAGACTGTATAAATAAATATAAATACTCTGGCTCCAGTTCATTTCACATTGAAAAACCGTGGCCCTCTCTCTGTAACTGCTGCTGTCAGACTCGTCATTTTGGTCTTAAAATGTTCGTATTAACCTGCTCTATATGATCCTGGTGTTTTTATTTCTGTAAATCAAGATATAAACATTAACAACAGACAAATCAGGCACCTTCTTTCCCGAGGTCACTCCTGCTAGCGTTAGCAACAGATTTGTTTGACAGCGGTTCTTTCTTTCTTTATCTTTGTTTATACAGGGGAACCCAATGAGAGCACTTGGGCTCTCTTTTTCTTTTGCGCCCTGTTTAAAATACAAAACAAACAGAAAAACAAACAAAACAAGTATACAAGTCCATATAAAACATTAATAACAGGAGCAGGTGTGTGTATAAAATTTTGTTACCAATTTGCATTCCTAAGGGAAGGGGCGTTACTGTCAACAGCCTCGCTCTGGATAAGCTCTTTGGTTGCTATGATACTCACGGTCGGAATTCCAAATATGGAACTCAGCTCCAAATTGGCTCCTATAACTGGTCTAGCCTCGACGTGCTTCATTTGACTGGAGCTGAACGCTATGGGTGACGTCACACTCCCTTAGTCCACTTCTTGACACAGTCGGTTCAAATGTAATGTGCACAGATATAGGGGAGTAGACAGGGAGGGACAAAGGGATGTGTTGTCCTGGGCTCCAGGATCTTAATGGCCCAGAATTGGACCTTCTTCCTATTAATTGATATTATAGGGGGGGCCCATATGAGACTTGTTGCCCCAGGCCCCCAAATTTCTGTCGCCGGGCCTGCTCAGGTGTACCACGTTAGTCCAGTTCAATTAGACCTACCTGAATTAAAATGAAACACTGAATACAGCACATTTTAACAGCTCATATTTAACATACAAATGACTTAAACGTACGTCTGCATATTCCCCCATGTTTCTATAATGATGAACATCATGTGATGTAATGTATGCTAATTAAAATGTATTCAGCCTTTTAATTTAACTCTTTGCATAATGGAAAGTGTGTGTTCTGAGACCTTTCTATAATTAAAATGAACTTATGCTTACAATAATTAAACTAAACCTTGTCATTTCAGATGTTATTCAAAGGGCTCATGTGGGGAATGGAGTCTTGGGGTAGATTTGTATTAAAGGCCCTCTACCTGATTTTTTCCCATGTATCTGAGCAAAATGTGTCCTGCCGCAGTACAGATGCGTCATATCAGCAGCCCTTGAGGTTAAAATATGTCTGCTGCTTGCTGTTTGCATATACATCTATTGTCCGATAATCAAGAAGTGCACTTTAGCATGCTAGTTGTTGTTAGCGTTACTGTCATGGCAAAAATCCTGGCTGGATGACCCCTACCCTATCCTGGATGAGCCCCCTTCTGTCCCTTAGTCTTGAGTGGGCTCTGGCCCTACAGACTTGAACTTGATCTGCAAATGGATGTGCGTTAGTCCTGGACACATTTGTAGCCTGCTCGTCCTCGTTTAGTCCTGGTTTAGTTCTGGTTCAGTCCTGGTTCAGTTCTGGTTCAGTCCTGGTTCAGTCCCAGCCTCCTGACAGTAAACCTTTGATTTTTGCAATGTTTTTAGATGGTAAAAAGCTGCAGATGTTATTGATTTGATGTGGCTGTTAAAGTTCAATTCTGAGTCCATTACACAGACTGTATATATAAATGGACATAGCTAACGCGCTAGCCGCTGTGTTCCAAATAGGAAGTGCTCATGGGTGCACGTCTGGCTCCATCAACTCCGGCTCCAATTCACTTTACACTGAAAAATTGCCGCCCCTCTCTCTGTAACTGCTGCTGTCAGACTCATCATTTTCCTCTTAAAATGTTCGTATTAACCCGCTCTACATGATCCTGTTTTTTTTATTTAGCTATTGTGTCCGCAAATCAAGATATGAACATACTAATACTGAAAATACTAATAATAACAGACAAATCGGGCACCTTTTTTTCCCTGAGGTCAATGGTGACGTCACACTAACTTAGTCCACTTCTTTATACAGTTTATCGTCCATTATTACCTCATGATTTCTAGCCTGATTTGAAGGTTTTAAACAGAGAGACTGGAGGTGACTGCTGACACGTTGTGTTTGTTTCTGTTTGTCTGCCAAAAGAGCCATGGATTGTGGCCACTGAAATTGAAATGGGGCCTATCCACTTGTGCCTCAAACAGCGTCGAGCCGAACATGAATAAATAAAACCCCTGTTTTAATTCTGCATTTTCTGCTGAACACATAATTGTACCTTTTGATTTGGGATGAAAGATTGGACGAGCATCAAACGCGGCGAGACACAGGACAGGCTTGATATGCAAATGAGACGGCAATGTTTAACTTTTCAAGGAGAGGCCAAGAGTTCAGACTGCCACCGTGAGATTGTAAAAAAAGCTTAAGTTTAACTAAAGCTTTTGTGTCCGAGGCCGCCCTGTTCTCTGCTCATCCCCATTTGCAAATGAGTCACGCGCCGGTGCCAACCTCCGGGTTCAACACATAGGTGCGCTTCATGTGGGAGCCGCGGGCGTTTATGCAAATCAGAACGAGTCTAATTGTGCAGCTGTAAAATGTTATGCCACACTTTTAAAACAACTAATCCTCAGTTTTCCCTTCAGTGCTGTTCATTTGTGAAGTTGTAATGTGACTGTGAAGAGAGAAAGAAGAACCTATGTTACGCAAAATTGACTCTTATGAGCTTTAAACTATGTTATAAAGCTGAAAAACAGACCTGGAGTTTGTGTTTTTGTTTCATTCACATGTTTGAGTAACCCTTTATTATTAGTCTGTCTACATCTCCAAAGCTCAAAATGCTCTGTTCCACCTTGTGATGTCATGAGGTGAAAGTTTATAAGTTAACAGCTCCTTTTACCTTTAGTTCAGTAGCGAGTGGTTGCCTGGGATCCAGAACACACACTTGTTCAATACTTTATGAAGATGTGAGTCTGGTCACCGGTGAAGCTCCCCGTTTTCAGATGGCTGTGATTGACAGGTGGATTAGCGAACTGAGGACATGCACGGTCCACCCGTACTGAAAAAAATAAAGAAAAAAAATATCACATGGGGCTGAAAAACATGGTGGATTTCTGCAGAATTAATGAGCGAAGCACTAAACTTTGTTAATCTGAGGTGAGAGAAATGTGATTTTATTTGTAAATCATAGGTGACAACCGAGGACATGGGGACCAGACTGATATCAATCTGTATAAAAAATACAGAGAGAGGCCAGTCTGGATCTGCCAGGCAAAGAGATAAGTGAGCTGAAATTATCCAAATGATTCTAGTGAAGGAGTTTAAAAACACAGTGGAGCACTTCCTGTATTACCACATGACATCACAAGGTGGAACAGAGTGTTTTCCATTTAAAAGAAGAACTCCGCCTAAATATGCAGGGTTTGTGTGTTAAACATGTGTGAATGAAACAAAACACAACTCCACATATGTTTGTGTGTAGAAAACAACATTATAACATACTGTAGATCACAAAATAGCCTAATATGGGCCCTTTAAAGTGAATATAACAGCATGTTTGTAACTTCTGACTATGATCCAAAAAGCAGTGGAATATCTTGTATGGAAAACTCTTAAGGAACGTTGAAAACATCAACATCTTCTATAAAATGTATAAAATTACGTATAAAATGACCAACCAACCCAGTGCCAACCCCCACCTCCCTCCATTAGACCCCCAAACCCACCTCACTCCATCAGACCCCCAAACCCACCTCCCTCCATTAGACCCCCAAACCTACCTCCCTCCAGCTGACCACCGAACCCACCTCACTCCAGCTGACCCCCAAACCCACCTCCCTCCAGCTGACCCCCAAACCCACCTCCCTCCAGCTGACCCCCAAACCCACCTCCCTCCAGCTGACCCCCAAACCCACCTCCCTCCAGCTGACCCCCAAACCCACCTCCCTCCAGCTGACCCCCAAACCCACCTCCCTCCAGCTGACCCCCAAACCCACCTCCCTCCAGCTGACCCCCAAACCCACCTCCCTCCAGCTGACCCCCAAACCCACCTCCCTCCAGCTGACCCCCAAACCCACCTCCCTCCAGCTGACCCCCAAACCCACCTCCCTCCAGCTGACCCCCAAACCCACCTCCCTCCAGCTGACCCCCAAACCCACCTCCCTCCAGCTGACCCCCAAACCCACCTCCCTCCAGCTGACCCCCAAACCCACCTCCCTCCAGCTGACCCCCAAACCCACCTCCCTCCAGCTGACCCCCAAACCCACCTCCCTCCAGCTGACCCCCAAACCCACCTCCCTCCAGGCTACCCCCAAACCCACCTCCCTCCAGCTGACCACCGAACCAGACCCAATCACCCACACAAGTATTGGACCTTAAAACCCACACAGGTTTTTATGTTTTTTCTAATTCTGACTTGGTTTGGTGGAATAGTACCTGTGTAAATATTTATCATAGTTTTACATCAGTCTGTTTGCCTTGTTTGTTTTTTTGCAGTCCAAACTTCACTTCACCAAAGTTCAAATTACCCCAGTGAATCAGCGTAGCTCATACGAACAACTTTTGATTTCCATATACGGAAGAAGATACAGGTCCAGCAGTTTGTTTAACCACACTCAAGCTGGTGGATTCAAGCCTATAACATATACATGAGTTTAAGAAGCACCTAAAAGAAGTACTTTATCACTCGGAGACAAGTATGTGATACTGCCAAGTTGGATCTGTGCACAGGCGAATCCACTTTTTATTTATTTTTACTACTTTTTACATTTTATCTACATACAGAAGACATCAAATATATGAAGTAAGATATATGGAATTATGTAAAGTTAAATAATTCTACTAAATATTTTTCGACAAAGCAAAGGGTAGCTACTTTGAAGATTTGAATATAAAATATATTTTTAAAAAAAGTTGTTTTTTTCTGTACTACATAATTCCATATATCTTACTTCATATATTTGATGTCTTCTATATGTATATAAAATGTAGAAAGTAGTAAAAATAAAGAAAAAAAACACTGAATGAGAGGGTGTGTCCAAACTTTTGACTGGTAGTTTAGGTTATGTAACTAAAAAAGTCAATAGATAAGTTTGTCATAATGTGGAACATTACAGGCGAAGATATAACATCTCCATGGAGACAAGCACATGGCGGACCCCCTCCCCTAACAGGAAAGTATAGAGCAGTTTGAAATGTGTCTATAGCACATTTAAAACACCTTCAGCTGAACCAAAGATAACAGTTAACACACATAACTTGCTGAATTCTACGTGGAGACCTCTGCTTCAGATGTCCCCTATTTCTGGACATGGATGAGAACAACAGCCTAAAGCGACTGGCCAATCCAGAGATAGGCCCCGGTCTTTTTTAGGTAAGGACATCTCAGCTCCTTTTAAAATCTGTTTATAACGACTGACGCTGGGCCAACTTCCTGTCCACTTATATAGATGTTCTTGAGCTGGTGGAACGCCGCGAGCTCCACTGACTCACACAAGAATGCACGATAATAGCTCTGTCAAATACACACCTGTTTCCAGCACCGCAACTACAGAGGTGGAAGGGAACCAAGTACAAGTAGTAAAGTACAGTACTGAAGTAGTATTTTGAGGTGTCTGTACTTTACTTAAGTGCATTTTGCTGTGGATACGTTTTACTTTTACTTCACTACATTTGAGAGCAGGTATCTGTACTTTCTACCCCACTACGTTTTTGAACTGGACTGAACAGTAAAAAGTACTCTTCATATGATTTGAGGGGTTATTTTTACCATGTTCGTGGTAACATCCTGACTAAAGTTTTCGAGTTCAAGCTTCAGCTTTGAGCAAACAAAAATAAATACACAAAATTCATGGGAAAAATTAAGAAATAGATTGGTATTTTTACTGCTGACCAAAATATGTCCATCCATTTTCTTCCGTTTATCCAGGGTCATATCGTGGGGGCAGCAGTCTAAGCAGGGACTCCCAGACCTCCCTCACCCAGACACTTCCTCCAGCTCCTCCGGTGGGTCAAAATATGTCTCATTTTTAATCAATATGAACAACACTTGTGTGGAATACTTTTACTTTTTTACTATTACATTACGGTAAGTACATTTTTAAGCGGGTTCTTAAATACTTTTACTTAAGTAGATTTTTCATGTGATATTTTTACTTGAGTAACTTTTTACCTCTGTACGTGTACTTTTACTTAACAAAATTGAGTATTTCATCCACCACTGCTCACCGACCCTAACCCTGCATCTAATTACAAAGCGTTTATTGTCTGATAATCAGGAAGTGCACATTAGCATGCTAGTTGTTGTTGGGTTTACCGTGATGGCAAAACTCTGCACTGGTCTCTGAGAAAGTTGTGAAAAGAGCTTATGAACTCATCATGGCGAACAATTAGGATGGTCTGGATGCATAAAGTAAGTGAGGAATAACTTTGGACCATTGCAAACTGTTTCAAATTGACTAGTTCTATTTTTCTTGTGTTTAAAACAACAATCAGCAACAGTGACTTTAAAATACCAGAGTTGGTGCGTTCATTAGTGTTGTGTTCTTCCACTTCTTCCACTAACGACTCCTGGGGATAATAAAATACACCTTAACGTTTACCTTTATGGGGCTTGACTCAGCCGTTCTCCTGATAGATTCTTTCATTCAATCGTTCCCTTTATTCAAATGTTTAAGCCAAATGGTCTATGTATACCCTGTACAATGTTGCCAGATCTGTGGATTTTTAAGAGCTGCGGGGGAAAATATTGTCTGTGGGTTGGGCTGGAGCTATTTTCCAGGAGAAATGTGTTACTCTTAGAATCTTTCATAATAAAAGTCCTGAATTTCAGTGACCAGTCTTCATATAAAAGCCTTCAGTGCGCTGTACAGCTGTTCTGTGAGAGAGAGACAGAGAGAGAGACAGAGAGAGGGGGGTCTGTATCATTAAAGGAGTGCTACTTTCACAACTCATCCATCCATCCATCCATCTTCTTCTGCTTTATCTGGGGCTTGGTCATGGGGCAGCAGTCTAAGCAGAGACTCCCAAACTTCGCTCACCCCAGACACTTCCTCGCGGGTCCTGGGTCTTCCCCAGGGCCTCCTCCGGGTGCGACATGAACACCTCCCCAGGGAATTGTCCAGGAGGCATCCGGAACAGATCCCCAAGCTACCTCAGCTGCTTCTCTCCACGTGGAGGATCAGCGGCTCTACTCCGAGCTCCGGCTCATCCTATCTCTAAGGGAGCGCCCA